>CACRXP010000042.1:1540317-1551516 GCA_902702965.1 Spirometra erinaceieuropaei | reverse complement strand
CACCGCACGAATTTTTAATCAAACAGGTTTATCTTTCAACAAATGTATCCGTCAAATGCGTACGCAGATACATGGACTATTTATGAAGGAATTGTGAGGTGGAAGATAGAAGGAGTGCATGCAGAGCCGCGAGGATGCGAGCAGCCTGCGTTTTCGAACTCCATTTTATGTCGTGAGCATTGATCAACGTGGAGACTGGGAAAACGACATTCCCATAATTATAAATTTACCCTCATTTGCTACTTATTTGATACTGATCCGTTTCGCCATTTTATGAGATGACTGTATCTGCGCTATCAGCGGGAACAGGAAAAATAAGGGATACCGACAAAAGAGAAATAACCACCTAAAAGTGAAAGAGGGTTTTTCATAAGTGCACATTAAAAACCATTTTCAATTTATCGTCGCAGTATAACATCTTAAACAGCAAAACGGACATACAGTTGCTTAACAGAAAACAGCGTGGTTTTCTGTCGTCAATGGTCTATGCACTAACGAACACTCGCTACAATCCGCAATCAGTAATGATTCATTTCCGGGAGTTTTTGCAGAACAATGGCAATACCAGTGACGCCATTGTTTCCCTGACATTCACTGACACGGATGTCACAAGCTAAACATCTCCAAACGTTGGACGCGCACCAACAGAGCCACATTATTGCAACCGGTTCACCAATGCGTCTGTAAAGAATACAGCATCCTCCCAGGTGGCGTGCGGTACCTTCTCTATGTATTCATAGTGGCTAGGATCTGCCTATGGCGAAAACCGCCGCGACGAGGGCATTTAATACGGGCATGACATCATGACTGGCTGAAACTCACGGGGGCATCCAGTCATGTGCAAAATATGTGCTCATCCAGTATGCTAAAACCCTCAAAATAAATGCTATATACCAGTGACTGTCGGGATAATCTTGCGCCTATTATTTACGGAGATCAGGACCTTCATAGGGCACACTGACTACATCAAAGAAACCTGAAGAATGGCCCGCAAGGCGGCATCAGTCATGGAATAACCTCTCAGATACCGCTACGCTTAAGCCACCATGTCTCGACTGACTGACTACGGTTTGTGTGGTTATTTGCCGGACTGAAAACACAGGTATAAGCTAAAAACCCAGACACACGTGTTTCGCCATTCTTGAATACCGTTAGTTGACGAAAGCAGAATTGTTGTCAAAATTAAACTGGCCAGTAGTTACCTGGGTCAGTTTATCTTATCGCATGCCAGCGGAGGCGTGTTCGTGCGGTGACGTTTAAGCGTGCTTACCTAATTTAAAAAAATTACTGCAACTGCATTTGAAAAAGCGTCTAGAAGCACATTTTATTTTCCCTTCTCGTCTCCACACAATCAAATATGAATTAAATTCGATGCTTACAAAAGTCCAAATCAGTCCTTCAACACAATACATGTAGCAGAATAATATAAGGCAGTTGACAGGAAAATTAGAATACGAAACACCTGGGCGAATTGTGTTGCAAGTACGCCCAGCCAGACAACACATGAACATTCGAGATGACAGCCGATTTCCAATAAGATCTCTGCTTTTTCTCCACAGCTTTCTGCACAAGTACATCATTCAGACTGAGGAAATTGAGTCTGGACACGTGCATGGCGAAAGTTCTCTGGTACTTAAAAAGCACATTTACTTCTGCATCCGCGCTGACGTTGGCTACTTCAAGTTTCATTGTCTCAGGACTCCCATACATCGGGAAAAGACGCTTCTAAAAAAAATTGCAAGTTAAAAGAACGGATGATTGCGTTTAAGTTACCTGCCTTTTAAAGGTCACAGTGAAGGAGGAAAATGTGATTGTACAAGAAACCCGAACAAACCCACCCTCGGGGAATGCTTTGTTGAAAACACAGTCATCACAGTATCCCGGATTGTTGAACGTCATTGAAAAGAACGTTTCGCTGAGTATGTCGTAGGGGACAGTAATCCGCATTACCAGAAGACGTTCCAGATGATGTTGCACAAATTCTGTCAAATAGAATCCGTGCTTTTGTCGAGGACATTTTTCTTCATTTGCAAAAAACATAAATATGGTGGGACATTAGAAGGCGTGGAAAACGATGTTCTCGCATTATCACCTTGCGTGTTAATATCGCATGTGAATAGACAGACATTCCGTAGGATGCGCGCCGGCATACATTAAGTGGGCTAACTCATGTAATGTCAGCAGAAACTTCGAAACGCGTTTCCGTTTCGAAAATATTGATTAAATACTATTGTAAAACCAATCATCATGCAGCATAATTCTATGATAAATTAATTACTCCAGGACGCCGGCTTTCGAACAAACGTCTTTTCGGCTGCACCCAAAACCATACTCCTTAAAAATGACTACTTCTTTATCATGTGTTTTTCCATTTATTTTCGATGCTCCTAAACATTTAGTAATATTTCATAGAAAACATGCCTAAAACATTCATCCTTCTGCTCATTCAGTAGAAAATTGCGTCTTCTTTAAATTTGACACTCGAAGGAAGCGTATAATTCGGTTTTAAGAAAGCTTCTAATTGTGGGATGTTTTAATACCGTGAAATGACCTTTTGTAAAACATAACGTCTCTGCATCTACCAATGTAGGTTGAAAAGTTAACAATGTGGCTTAAATTCACGGCCTAATTTTATGAAACACATACAGTTCCCTTTTAATTCCGTAGAGTTATGTATGGTTTTCCGTATGCGAGAATTATGCAGTTTGTAGTGTGTGAACCCTGAATGCAAGTGTAAGAGCAGGTGGAGTTCAGAATTATTCGGGAATCGGAAAAGTTCTATAAAACTAAATTATATTTCCCCATCGAGCGTAAAAATGAAGAACGACGTAATTTTTTATGAGAAGTACTTGAATATTTACGGGCATCTAAAATAAATAAAAAAGGCATGCATATTTAGTGGTTATGTATACGGGATATTGCTTTTGGACGCAGTCGGGAAAAGTTTATTCGAAAGCCGGCATCCTAAGTTAACTGAATTTATACAGAATTATGCTGCCTGAATTAACCTTTTCAAAACGAAAACGCGTTTCGGAATTTTTGTTGATATTTAATGAGGTGCATCACTTACTCTAGGTTAATAACGACTACATTTTTATCGACGTGGACGAAGGCGATATAATAATAATTGGGCTTAATATAATTTTAACAGACATCGTCAGAAGGCATTGCCTAACGCAAAATAGGCTGATCTGTTGTAGTCATAAATGTGTTGGCAGGAATATCAAAACGTACCGAGGCGTTTTAAGCAGGCTTGGCAGAAAATAACGGAATTGAAAATCAAAATGAGCATTAGGCTCAGCTGCATGATGCGTGCTCTGCCACACAACCAATTGTCTAATGTTTGAGGGAGGCCGCAGAACTTTAATACTGCGAGCTGCCGATTGGTACTACCACCTCATGGATTCCTTGTAGCTTGTTTTGATGTTTTGCTCTATCGCCAACGATGGATTTTCGCGTGCAAGGGCAACAACCCATGACGAATAAACCCGTGTCCCAGTGTCTGGGGCGTTAAGCTTCATGTTGGTTTTTTCTGCCTCACTTGATGTGCGGCGTATTAGCATGTTGGGCAACATTGAAGGTCATGAGTTATTTATGTCATTTGAGATAAGAAAGGGTCCTAGTACAGGACCTAGCAGAAATAAGCATCATTGATATCTAAATTTCAGAAACTAATTTGAAGATGACTGCCTTAGCATCTCGTGGTGGTCCGGACTGCTGTAGAGGCAGGAAGCATTCACTGCCCAGGTCCGCAGTCTGTAGTTTCCACCATCACGGCAGTTGCGTATGACCGCTCTGAGTTGCTGCGAGTCTCCGATGGTTTTTGGGAGGGAAGGCAGAAGGTTCAGATAAATGTTCGTCTCCACTCGAGGGACTCGGTAGATGCCTGTGTCGGAGAGAATGAACGGGCCGTTGAGAAGACTTCTGAAGTGCTCGGCTCGGCGCTTAAGACTGCACTTTCACCGTCGCAAATGCTGTTCCATCAGAAATGATCAGTTGAGCGGTTCAATTGGCAAAAGAGTTACGCGTCTCTCAGCACGCATCTATTAACTGGCGAGAAAATACTAGCGAGTACATGTCTTCGCCTTGTATCCCCACTTCACGCTAGGAATTATGCAATTACAGTTAGAATATAATGGAATAGGTTCATTATAACACCTCTTAGGCGCTGTCAGTCTCCTCTAAACACGGAAAAAATACCTAAACCAAACTCATCCATTCCGGCTGTCCTTTGACTTCATTTGTTTTGTGTGTCTGCTTAGTTACTTGAGCGCGTATAAGAAGTTTGTTTTAATTAAAAACCCTGATTACCGAGGAAAATAATAGCAAAAATTAGAAAGAAGTAATAATATGTATATATATGCAATATTGGCTTTCGTGTTTGGATTTTGACAATTTTAGAGGTCCAGAATAAGTTGCCTTTCGTGGAAGTTGAATATAATTGGCATTAACCTGACGTTGCAATTATCTTCGAGTTGATCAAATATGGGTTGTACCATTCCAGCAGACCTGACGGATCAAAACCCCCGGTTTTTATCACCGATCATTGGTGTTTATCCTTGTACCCACACAATTTTACAATCGTTACCTCGCAACATTTCTTCGGTCCTTGACTTTTGTTCACGTTGTATCTATAGGGCAGTCTACGTCGTAACGTCTCCATATTTTTCCATTTTCCTGCTACTGTTCGCATTCATGCAGGCATATTTTTGCATTACCGTTTCTCTTCTAAATAATGTCTTTCACAGTTCAATAAACTAGTTCTATTTCTTGATTGTTGTTTAATTACCACCCACTATGCGGCTGTCTGCTTGTCAATGCTTGAATCATGGATCGTTCATGGATCCCTCGTGACGTCGGAACACGTGCAGATCGCTCACTTGACAATCGACATCCCGATAAGTCCATCTTTAAGTGCCTATCCTAGCCACTCGTTGGATTAAAAGTGAAGGAGAATGCATGCGGAAAGGGGCCTAACCACGGATTTGATTAAAAGAAAGGTTGAATGCATGCAGAACGGATCAATTAAGTCAAGGATTAGAAGGCGACGGTAATCAGAAAGTCATCGGAACCAGGTGCTTTGGGCAATTTGGTGTCAACTGCGCCCTTGCGTACCTAACGTGGTCACTCACTGGATTAAAAAAGAGGGCAGCGGAACACAGAAAGGGGCCATGCCAGTAGCTTGGATCAGAAACTAAGGAGAAAGCGTGCAGCACTGCCTAGAAAGCAAGCGAGGTAATGAAAGAAGAAGAGCGTTGGCAGAACGGACACGGCTAAGTACACGTATGCCATTTCGACGTACTCACGCCTACTATCATTTTTGCCGAGTGTTGCTGGACGAATAGATCTTATCTCGAAATTTACTTTTAATGAAGAAATATTGCACCCTGGAACTTTTTCTGAACTCGTCCAATGGTGAGTGTATCTTGCTCATTATTGTTTGACTCGTTCATCAAAATAATCTTGACAGGAAATTTGGGGTACTTTATTTGCCGAAGATGCTTTCGTCAATAGTTAACCATAAGTGAAGGTGTACGTTTTTCGAGCATCGGAACATTCTGTTTACTTTTCTGAGTTTTTGAATTCCTGCAGGAGTCCATCGTCGTAGGTAGTAACAACAAAAGAACAGGCGATAATTGTAGGGCGTGCTAGTTATTCATCGAACGATGATGTGTGACTAGAGGTGGCTGCGCAGGACTCTGTACGTCGGCGCCAGATCGATCCTATCTACTGGCTGTCTCTACTAGTCATAGAGAAACCGTGTGTTTTCTGTTTGATAAGTACAGTATACAAATCTCAGGAAGCCAATCAATCAGTAAAGCACAAACATTACATTTGCATTACATGTAATTACATGTAGACAGCAGGGCCTCAGTTCGGAACGCACACACATTCTAACCGATGAGCAGAGACCACAGGGTGAAAGGTGCATGTTCTCGGAGGACTCTCCTGGGGTAAGGATGGTGTTGTTTATTTAGGACGTTATTGGTGATTAAGCGAGCTGCGACATTTTTCTGACTTGAAAAGACATCTGGGCAAGATCAACGGGAGCGCTGGGCTATTTGAAAGCACCCGTGTACAGTAGATGCGCTAACTCAAGAAATGTCAATCAAAATTTCGAAATGCGTTCTCGTTTCGAAAAGATAAATTAAGTTGTGTCGGCATCATTTGCTACCAAATAATTGGAAGAAGGCATAATTTATGGATTTTTCCATAAAATAAATTTAAATTAGTAAGAACATCGAAAGTCAATGTGAACAATGCATGTTTCTTAAGCAACCATTTTTTGCCGAGTGTGGTTGCCGCAGGAGATCGAAAAAAGTACACTCAAATCCGACATCCTACAAAGTCCGAGGCATTTCTTGATTATGCCGCTAGATAATCAATATTACAACCCCACCTAAGTGATCCTTCCTAGGCGAAAACGCATTTCAGAATTTCGGCCGACATTTCGTGAGATCAAATACTCACTGCACATCCAAATTTATGTTGATAAATGCCTCAGTTGTTATGTCATCCATGTGATTTGGGCGAGGGAACAGGTGCTTGCGGAATGCACATGGCAAGACAAAACACCACATTCTTTGCCGGTTCCTGCCAACATCACCAATACACTTTTCCGGAAAGATTACTCTGTATGAAGGTAACTTCAGAGAATAATGACGTCTGCCGTTGTGACCATAATTTTGAGAGGAATCAATATTTCGCACGCAGAGAAATGCTGGAATTAACTTGCTTTATTTATACTCTTGAAGTGTCAACCGAAATTGCAAAATGCGTTTTCGTTTCGAAAGGATTAATTAGGTAGGGTTGTTAAAGTAGTCAGCCTGCAACATAATTATATGCTATTTCGGTTACCTCAGGTAGCTGGAATGTTTTTCCGAAATGGAGACAGCATTGCGATTTGACAGAAGGAACGAAACAACCTTCTCACTGTCAGCGGGCATGCCATGATTTTGTGACACCTGCACTTTCGTCGCAAAGGCGGATTCTCACCTTTTTCTTGCTAATGCGCATTTCCTGCTGTTAATGTGCCGTTTCACTGAGAAATAAATATTATCTTGGATTGGAAAAACACAAATAACATTTTTTCCGCACGTACCGTTTTCAGGGCCATATTTCCCCAAATTTCGCGCGCCTAAAAGCAATGGAGGTCAAAAAGGTTAACAGTTTGATTGAGACTTTAAATACTCAACGCCAACGCGAATAAAAAAGCAAACCTTGTTTTGACTTTTGGAGTATATTTTTCCTTCGTATAATCCAGCTCAGATTTTCAAAATCTCCATTGGACTATGGAAGAAAGCCGCCGGCGGAAAAATCGACTATCTGGCGGGATAAATGTGTCTATTTAAGTGTCCCAGTCTTAGTTGACCTGAGGTATATGCAACAAAATACGCCCGTTTGTCATGTCATATGATTAGATGCATCAGTTCTTGACAGGTTTTTTCACTCATCTCTTTGTTAACTTGATGACATGGGCGTATGTGGGTAAGATCCTAGATCTCAATCGGTTGTGGGGTCTTTATGAAAACGGTTCTACTTTGTTATAGCCGTTATTCCCATATCTAGGTATTGAATGCAAGCGAAAGAAAGCCGATTTAACCTCGAAAACAAAAGTACTTTTCTCAACTGCAGTCATTTTATTAATGAAATGTGTTTGTCTGATTAATACATGTCCCAGGTGGATTAAATGCTTAATTTCAGATCGTCCGACGGTTCGACTGCCATTTTAAGAAATACTCGGTGACAGTGAGGTCAACTCTCGGGACTGTGTTCCAAATCACTAAAAGCTACAAACAATCTCAGGCGCTTTTAACCTCCATCGGTGTGCTAGAATCTGTGGGCTGGAAGGGGTATTTCGATATCCTCAGAAGGATGATTCAGACTACATTGGCTTCACCTTAATCTGGACCCCAGTACGATCCAATTCTGTTGGAATCCGGGTCGTCCTTTCCTGCTAGTATGTACAAATGTTTTCCATGAAAGCAAAGCGGCACGCACCCAGTGGGCTAGATGTCTGTTCCATCGTGGGTGACGCCATTGGCGTGTGTGATGTAGCATTTAGCATCCCTGCCTTCCAAGAAGTTGATCCGCGTTCGAATTCCGGCAATCACAGGCCTCCATTTCCTGCATTTGTTTTCAAGTAAGACGTCTTTTGCTTAACCGTGTGTCAACAGCCTGCAATGTTTTATGTTTCTGCTTCAGCACTTGGGACATGAGTGATTTACGCGCAGGCATGGATGGACTGGATTCGGGCGATTTTTTGTGAACCAGTACCTACCGATGGGCTTGTCTATGCGCAAAGACCTCTGAATGCTTCCTATTCCTTCTTCTGTAAAACAGCGAATTAAGAAAGCCCAAGTGAATGAATGTACGCCGGATGAAAACTGAACGCTAATATATATATATATATGCGTAAGTATTGAAAGGCAGGCATCCCAAGCGATATAAGTTGAAAAGAGATGGGTTCTGTGGGACAAGAGAATTCCTCGAGGCGATGCACTCTGATGACTCATGCATCAACCGGCATATCGAGTTGGATGCCGTGTACAGAAACCTGAAGGAGAAATGGAAGAGAAGGGAGCCAACCAGCTCAGGCTGATACACGGCGGCCGCCAACCGACGCACACGCCATGCAAGCATCGATTTTTTGTGCACTCTTGATGTTAGCTGATTCTCGCTCTCACATTTGCTTTCCGCTTGCGTCTGACGACGACCTGGGGAACCAGCGTCGAAAATTTACGCAATAAACCCTCTTGTCCCACAGAACCCATCTCTTTTCAACATATATATATATATATATATATATATATACCAATATTTTATTGATTCTGCCCCAAAAATCACACCATTGTGTGTACATTAAAGTAGACCCTGCTGAAAATTCGGGATGCCATGAGTCACGTGTGTTGCCTGATTTACCATGCCGACAACAAATGAACTAGCTTTTAGTCCAGACATATCTTCCCTATCTTCCACGGTTGCTGCTGTACCCCGCATCAACCTACGTGTTCGAAGACAACGAGGCACAAATAGAGGCTTATTAAGTTGCCAATAATTACAGATAGGAGAATATGGAAGGAGTCTGGGATAAAATGGTCATTAATCAGGTATTGACATTTAATCGTTCTAAAATCCTGCAGTCTCACACGCATCCATTTGACAAATTGAATGATTGGAAGGACACTCACGATGCATACGATCCCTTTCTTGTTTTCGATCCTGACTTCTCCCCTTCTCTGCCAGCCCCACTTCCCACGACTCGGCAAGTGTCAAAATTTCACGCTGAGACGTTTCAGTTAAATGCATGCCAGCAGACCATCGGCAGATTCATCTCATTCATTCACCGTTCTGATTGACGTCTACATTCTTTCATCTCTGAATGCCATGTTGAAACTCTGTATTAACCGTTTCAAGGTTAAAGCGGAAATATTATAAGAAATAGTTACCGTCAAGCAAACATAGACAACAAGACTTATTGGTACGGGAACAGTTCACGACCTTTATTCATGTATTACCTTTAGTTTGATAATATTATAATCATTTTTTTATTAAAGACCCGTCGAGGTCCCATCAAAGCATTTAATAACCTAGATAAAGAGTAGACGGCGGTTAAATTAAACTACTTAGGTCACTTCAAGCCGCAGTAGAAAGAGAATGGGAGAGAATATAAGCAGCAAACTATTGTAAGAATCCAAGAACCATGGAGTCCCTCGGTGGGGCTAGGTTTATCACATGCTGTACATTCGTTTATTCGAGGTCAATGTTCTGGAGAGGATGGAATCGGTTCAACACCCGTTGCAAAATGTTTGATAGCATAAAAATTATGTTGTAAATGCATGCCTTTAATTCACTCAGGGCAGAGCGTGCTCCAGTGTACTGTACAATCAAGCACTGTTTATAGAAGCAAACTGGCTAGTTCCAGGAAGCAGCTCCGAAGAAGAACAAGAAGAAGAAGAAATAGGAGAAAAAGATGCGATCACTGGAACAAGAAGTTTATGGGCTTGATGTTCCGAATTCTCGCTCGAACCCATCACAGAAGACGGTCGCAGATAAAGGTAGTGGAGGCACAAAAACTGAAGTATTTATAGTTCGTAGCTGCCGTTGGGCCACATACGTACTACAATTAACAGCTCTTGTCGCGGGTCGTAAGTAAGGCGATGCTGGGTCGTCACTCCACGTCCGAGTCGTTAATTGCTGCAATTACATTATCTGTGTTTGGTGTCGAAGTGATGCTTACTCGGCAATTTGGTCTGCTTTCAACAGGATAGTTGGGCGCCAGCGTGACTAATTTCCCTGCTCAGAGGATGTCTCAGTACTGAATAAGATACCGGGAGGTCATTGCACTTGTTGATAGATTGCTGGCCTACGAACCATGTTTCGAGCAGCTCGCGGCTCACGTGGTTGTCAGATCTTGTGAGGAGTTCGGGTGCCATCTGAGAGCTGACGTCTTTCCATCTGATCGCTAATGAGTGCTTTGTCTTGCGCGTCCGGAGTAATCTCCCAGATTCTCCGAGGCCGTTCCTCCGTCCGCAACTGCCCCAGATGCAGTAAACGACTCCAAACTCCAAGCATTGTAAACGCTCGACACCTTTTGATGCAGAATCGCCTTCTACATCATCTTACCCTTTTTCCATTTTAGAAAACAAATAAAAAGGCCCAGACCACAATCACGGAATTTATTTGGCCAACGTTGTGGAAAGTCGTGTGAGATCGGGACCGATCTGCCCTAATTCGAGATCAGCAAGACGACATTTTCAAGGATACTCCATAGCCCTGGCTTCGCTGATGACTACGCTTTCAAGAAAATCATCAATCAAGGAGGATTTGAGCAGTTTACCTTTGAAGACACTTTTCCTGGCTCTACCATGTGCTTTAAGAGAACGGTGAATTTACCTAATGCCAAGTTCATTCACCAAGTTCATGCCGAAGTAAACCTCCCCCTTTACATATCTTGGAAGTCCTTCGTAGTGCCTATAGCCCGGGTCAAAATTAACGATCTCTCAGAGAAGTCGTTAAAAGGCATCCAATGTCATATGTTAACCGCGATCAGTATTACGACGCAGGCATTTTCTAACTGGGCATATTTGAAATTCAATGTACCCCCGTGTTGTGTATGATGATCGTGCGATTCCATTGCCCGGCATTTTTCTGGTCCTAGGATCGTTGTTAAACTGGTAGCCTAGGGGTGGCTGAGTT
>CACRXP010000042.1:1508383-1535796 GCA_902702965.1 Spirometra erinaceieuropaei | reverse complement strand
GTCTGTTTTTTTCCAGATAAGCAGCCCTGACAGCCTTATCATGATTAATGAACGCATTCTCTTTGTATTTTGCAGATTAGGTGTTTGTGGCCGGCGAGGACGAGCTTTTTAGATTTTACTGGAACAGTTGCCTATCCCGTGTTTGGTCGTCCTAGTTGGGTGGGAAAGGAGAGTGTGCGGTTGATGCTGCAAAAGTTTGCTATTACCCTGCACGCGCTAGTTGCCCTCCTGCGTCGTTGAAGATGTGGGACATCTGGTGGACACCGTCGTCGACCGCGAGCGTCAAACAGTCGTCATAAAGTCATCTTCCATGTCACATTCTCCTCTTAACTGCAGACACCCTGTATTTTTTAAAAACGCGGATACGAAGTAAAATCATCGTTCTCTAAACTCCATTAATGGTACTGACGCACGCCACAACACACAACTGGACGGACTGCGTGGACTGAGTTGAGGCGTCAGTCAGCAGTATTCCAATCCGCGACGCTTGACGCGTTGAATAAGCTCAGGCTCGAATCATTCGCGCAACGGTAGTCTCATAGAGACCGAGGCAAAACGCGCACTTCTCACTTGCCTAGGAGGTGGCAGTTGTATGCCTGCAGTAAAGTACGCCTTGTATTAATAGTGCACTCGAATAAACGTCACAGTAGAATAAGATTCGCTTTTAGCCCGAACTGATGCTGCATCAAATACCACTAGAAAGGTTCATACTAATTAAGTAGTTACTTAAGGGACATGATTTTTCAAGGAGGACGAAAAGTCACGAATTTTAATGTTTGTCTACTAACCGGACTAGTCTATCATTGCATTATGCTGCATGAGCAGCAATATTACAATTCCAACCAACAACTTTCTCCTCGTAGGGATCCTATTTCAGAAATTCAGTTATTGCCAATACAAGCGAAGATGCCAGTTCCAGGAACTAGTTCATCAGAAGAAGAAGCCATCGCTGGAACAAGGGCTTTATTCGTCGGACTTTTCGGATTCTCACTTGAATCCATCATCAGAGACAGTGGCAGAAAAGGGTGACTCGTACACAGGAAATTGTAGTATTTAGAGGATGCAGTCGCTATGCTACCGCATACCTAAAGCAATTAACCGCGCTCCCGTTCATCAAGGATCGTTGCCCGCTGGTACGCTAATTGCTTGCTGGCCGGCATGCAAGCTGTAAATTGCCGAAATGTCATCACCCGTGTTGGATGCTGGCGTGATGATTGCTCGGCCATCTGGCTCACCGGCTTGTGCGCGCCCCGAGTGGTCAATTACCTTGGCCAGCCTATGCCTCAGCACGGAATATGGAGTGGGGATGTCATTGCACTTGTTGATAGACTGAGATCCTCTGAACCATGAATCAAACAACTCGCAGCTCACACGATTCTCCCCTCTCGCGAGAGCTTTGGCCTCCCATTCAAGTTCGATGAGGCGTGTAAAGTAGGTATAACAGAAGGGAGGAGAATTCAAGACTAGGAACCATGCAAGGCTCAGTCGCAAGAGATGGATGCTCCGCCACATGACCAAGTGTCCGATGTTTATGCAAAGCTTATAGATCGGATTGCAGCTGCTTGTAAATCGCTGATTGGTCTAACCACATCACCAAGTCTGTCCATATACAGGCGATCAACGTCTGCCGGCCCACCTGATTTCTAAACTCTATTTTGACAGTTTTCCTTAAATCGATCATGATTTTTAAATTGGTGTGTGAAATGGAACTTGTTGTTCGGAATACGCGGCAGTAGAAGATAGGCCTACGCTCTAACGGTGATTTGTCCATTGGGCATGTCTGTCTACTGAGTACTTGGGATTTGTGAGAAGAAAGCTGTACTATCGCTGAAAGTTAAACGCGAAACACCGCACAAATACGTTGGCGTACCCGGAAATCTGCCAAGTCTTTTCATCTATTTAACTCGGCAGACGACAGCGTTTGTGATAAGGGACAGGCCGATGATCTTGTGTTTTTCCAGCCTAGTACCAAAATAGCCAAATTGTTTTTCTTAAAGCTTCCCCTTGGTTTTGCGGTTTGATATCGTTTTTCGCCGTGTGAATTCGCGTCCACGCATACAGATCACTGATGCGATGCTTCAGCAGCGTCGTATATCATAGTCACAATTATGATATTATTGGCAAGGGACTTAGATTATAGACAAATCATGATGTCAGATCCTGAAGTATTTTTCGTTTATTACGTTCCACAATTTTAACATTAACCTAAATTTTGGAGGACTACGCGTTGCCGGACAGGTTTCAAAATAGGCCCTTCTTAATTATGTAGAACCAAGAGCACTTACTTCTGTCCCCAACAAGTAAAGTAGGCGAATATGTGCCATCCCATTATTTGTAACATAATACAGTGAGTGACCTATCTCATGAAATGTTGACTGAAATTCTGAAACGTCTTTTCGATTAGAAAGGATTCCTTAGGCGCGGTTGTAATACTAATTATCTTGCGGCATAATCGTAGAGTATTTTGGGACTTGGTAGGATGTCGGCTTTTAAATATACTGCCTTTTGATCTCCTATAAAAAACGTACTCGGTTAAAAACGACTACTTCAGTGGCATGCATTTTTCTCATTGATTTTGGATGGTCTTGCAAATTCAAATATATCTTATAGAAGTCATAAACAAAAATACGCTTTCATTCAGTCAGTTAATAGACAATCACGTCTTCTTTACATTTTTTATTTAAGTAGGGAGTATAATTAGGTTTCAAAAAGTGTCTGATTATGAGATTTTTTAAGACCGCGCAATGTCCATTCACATAGCAACGTACCTGGCCATTTATGACAGCTGCACGTGAAATGTGCAAAAAAGTCCGGATCCATTGCAACATTTTATTAACTCCATATGGTATATTCCTAAAGGTATAGAGGAATATGTAATTGTCCTTACGAAGAAAGCATGCACCTTGTAGACTGAAATCGCTTAACGCTAATGCAATGGCAGATCTGGCTCAAAATTGTTCGGAAATTGGAAAACTTTTTAAATCCGAATTATACCTCCTCCTTAAATAAAAAAAATGTAAAGAAGGCGTGATTGTCTATTAATTGACTGAAAAAAGCGTTTTTTGTTTAAGACTTCTATAAGGTATATTTGAATTTGCAAGGCCATCGAAAATCAATGAGAAAAATGCATGCCACTGAAGTAGTCGTTTTTAACCGAGTACGTTTTTTATAGGAGATTAAAAAGCAATATATTTAAAAGACGATATCCTGCCCAGTCGAAAAATACTATACGATTATGCCGCAAGATAATAAGAATTACAACCGCGCCTAAGTAATCCTTTCTAATCGAAAAGACGTTTCAGAATTTCAGTCAACATTGTATGAGATATGTCACTCACTGTACCTGTGAAAATTTACGAAACGCTATCCGCCCAACTACTGCCCATTGTGACCTAATAGGAGCATGATCGCGTTGTATTTCAAGATGGCGAGTGTGCTACACATACGATTTAGATGAAAGTGTTTTCTTTGCTTGTGAAAAAAATATTTCGTTTAATAGGTTTCTAAGACCGCGAAATGTATACCCATAAGTCAACGCGTCCGTCAGCTTATGAAGCCGATACGACGACGTCATAAATCTATACATAATTCTGTGATATCCCTTATCAAGATTATAAACGGTTCGTAACATGTAAACCCTGCATATGGGCGCAAAATCAGGCATGGAAAATCAATAGGAAAATGGTTGTGCAGTTTATGGTCTTACCACCCTGGTAAAACAATCGTTTCTAATATAAGATACATTTCTGATGCTCAGTTAACAGTTCATAAGATAGCAGCAAACAATTGGATGGTATCACGTAATTCAGGAAAGAGAGCGCCTACTTGTTTTTTAAACTGTTTATTTTTTCCAACGTCAGATTCTCTGCGCCTCTGACGCCAAGAGCACATTTAAGGCAACAGTCTGGCAAAGTTAGCTATTGACGTTGATGCGTGCTGAAAGAGAATGTGGGGTTTTATGAGCACAAACATCTCCCTCCTCTTCAGGCATCTGACCTCTTCCGACTGGGATAACTTCATCCTCATAACAGCTGAGGGCACTCTGCTAGAATTAACAGTATTCTTCGCATAAAAAATAAACTACCTTTCAAAGGCTGTGTCCTTCGGTGTCAACGACGCAAAAGGTACATGTCTAGAAAGAAAATGTACTTCATAGGCGGATTCACCCGATTGAAGTTCGAGAAATTTAAATGTCGAAAACACCGAGTGTACAAGATACACTCTGTTGAAGTATTCCCGTGGATATCCTCCCAGGCGGGGACAGCTGTCTGAAATGGAAGGTTGAGGTGTGGCAAAATGTCAACTGCACTATCATATAACAGATTGCTTCTTACCTGATCAGCATTTTCTACAATACGGCGCTCCCACACATTAAACTGGTTAACCTACCCGACAAAGACATGGCCTCCGTCTGGTCTTCAATATGCTATGCCACCAACGTCACCACAATGTGGTGTTGGTCGTTTCGGGCTGAAATTCGATAAGAACCTGCTAATTACGGTGGAAGTGCTCAATAATCCCATAGCTTGATAGTGATCTTGAGGCGATTCAGACGAGCACATTCTGGGATATAGTCCGTTCATGATCGAAGTGCTCAAAAAGTCTTCTTATGCCTAGCTTCAATAATACGCCTAAGACACATCAAACGGCATTACTCCCTGATGGTTCCGTCCAAATGATACTAATTAGGAATTTTTGAGATCGTCACACGTCTATTCACGGGGCATATTATATGTCAATTAATCAATACTGTTCGTGATGTATGCAATGCATTTTCGATTCGCATGGAGCCCACACGTTATGCCGGATTCGTTCCTCCGTGTGGGCGTGTGTCCGGAGTAAGTAGATCCCAGTGTGTCATGTTAAAGCATGTTTTTATGGAAACAAATCAACGTAGGTGTCAGCAGGACGACGATTGTCTACGTGAACCTTCCATTGTGGTACCGTGCCTGTTTATTTTATTGAAGTAGACACGGCCGAAGTGGGTTGCATTTCTAACTAAGCATAGGAAAAACGACAGACATGCGTTTTATTTCGGGCTAAAGACGAAGGCTAGGTTAGGGATCTGAGTTAAAGTAGGGGTTAGGGCTAAGTTTACTTGCAACATACCGTCTCATTCAACTTGCCCTTCTTTAGTAAATATCCTTAGATCATCCGTTTTTGGCCCGTTTGGACTCCTCTAATTCGCATATTTCAAAATGTACTGTGTAATCTGACAGCGCGTTGAAGTAATAAAACAAATTTTTGACAGAAATGCAAACTGTTCACTGATAAAACCCATGTTAAAATCATCCCTATAAAGCAGGAGTCTCTGTATCATATCTTCATACGTGGCTTACATATCCAAATCTCGTCTACAACAGGGCTGAACCAAGTTCATTCCACGCTTCCCTTGACGCCGCCTTGCGAAATAGCCCTGTATGTTTGCAATTACGTTGATTAATACAAAACGATTTACTACGGAACATGGCAATATGAGCGCCTCATCCCCACAGTAAAGGGGGTGGCTTAGTGATAGGGTTAGTGTTATGTTGGCTATAGGTAAAACAGCGGTTGGGCAGGTTACGGCCAGCGTTGACGTTCACAGTCGGTATAGGTGTGCCCGGGAAAAGGCATGTGGTCAAGAATAGTACGCGAGTTCCGTATTCCCGTGCCTAAGTGGTACACGGTGAAAAGCGTAATCAAACAACACATATTTGAGTAAATGTAGTAACCAGTCTTCTATACTATCAGGCCTATCCCGGGGGCAATTTATAAACCTACCCCGTCCAGTCATAAGGACAGTTTAGGGAGGGAATGCGATTCACCAGACCGACTCTAACCTGAGGTTTGATTGGTCGTTGATTTTAAAAGATGTCTTGCAAATCACTCAAGTTGTTATTATCTGGGCCACATTCAAGTCCGATGCAGAGCAACTATAGCAGTTGATCAAGCAAAAACGAGATAAGTCGTATTTCGGAGAGTAGCATCAACAACAGTATTCACGGTGACGTGAATATCTATCAGTCCTGCTCTACAAGGGGCCTGTTCGTCTCTCTATAGCATCAATTCGCTCCTTCTCCTGCTGCTCAGTATACTTAAGACGCTGTCGGCATGCCACTGCCAAAACCGATTTTGCTACCTAGGACGTTACCGGCGTTCTACTGGCGAACAGCGATAATCCTGGCACTGGCCAGAACGAACATATGAGGGGGTAGTCCCGAAACTACTAATTGGAGTCTCTATTTAATCTTCGCTGTTTATGCATGTGTGATGTGCCCACCTTCCCCTCTCACTCGCCCAAATCCCGTCATTTGCTTCCGTCCTGTGGCAAACGAACTGACCGCCTCTATCAACATAAATGGCTTGGTTGAAATTTAATTGATGTACCGCAGAAGAGGAAACATGATGAGGCCAAATTTTTATTTTCTCTACACAAGTTTCCACATCTCCCATGTTTAGCACCAGATTAGTAATAGAAAGGGATTGGGTAACTGAAACAGAGAGGCATCATACAAAGCATTTGGGCGTATTGTGCTGGAGGTAGGCACTGTTAGCTAGTGCTTGTACTCTTGCAATGACTGCTCTTTTCCATGTGGACTTTCTTATAACGCTTCCTTAACATATCCATCATACAGATGGGGGAAGTTGAGCTCCGCCATATGCAAGGAGAAGGGCCTCTGCGACACGAATTGGAATTCGCTCTGACATTGACCAGTTCCAGATTCAGGGCATCCAAACCAGCTTGATTCTGTAAAAAAATGCTCTGGGTAAAAGATAACCTCAGGAATTCCAGATTGCGCCCGATTACCTTTCTTGTAAAATGTAGAGTAACAGCAGGAAAGGTAATTTTGCAAGAAAACTGGACGAATGCAACTTCGCGAAATGCTTCTTTGAAGATGCAGTCATCGCTGCGTGCCGGATTGTCGAAGGTCATTAAGAACACTGTTTGGCTGAAACCGTCATCGGGAACAGTAATCGAGATTCCCGAAAGACGCTCCGCGCTAAGTTGCACAAAGTCTGTCAAATAAATTCCCCCATTGTAGCGAGGGCACTTTTCTTTGTTTGTGGGTTATGAAATGCAAAAAAACATTGTTATGAATGATGTCGAAGAATGGACAGGGCTAGACAATTGACAGGACATATGGATGATTCTTACTATAGCCTAAAAACATAAAAGTACGTGGGTTCGACCTGTGTAGTATTACAATTATGCAGTTGTTTAAAGCAGAACTGTGTCCCTAAATGAGGTATATATGTCAGCGGTCTTAAGAATTACATTTGTCTGGGATGCCTTAGCAAAGACATCGAGACGTACTGGGGCGCTTGAAGCAGATCCGGCAGAGAACAGGGGAAAGGAGAATCAGAAGCAGCGTTAGGCCCCAGTGCATGTTGAGTGCTCTTTCACACGATCAAATGTCTAATGTGGACATGAGATCTCTGGACTTGAATATAGCTGGTTGTCAGTCCCTGATTGGTCCTACGGCCTCACACATTTTGTGCAGCCCCTTCTGTTCTTTTGCCTCTCACGATGAACTACCTCGCCGGTCCCACAGTCGTCGTGAATGAACTTTTGCCCCAGTATATGAGACAGAGCACTTTTTGGCTTGTTCGTCTTTGTTTACTCGCTTACTGCCAGACGTTCATTTTTTTACGCCTGCGTCTGTCTAATGCGTAGATACGTGGACTACTGATAACTGGGCTATGATATGAAAGATGAAAGGAGTGCATATAAATCCGTGAGAAATCAAATATCCCATGGCGCTTTAACCATATTTCATATCTTGAGCATATGTTAACGCGTCGGCCTCAGTAAAACGAAGCAGATGTCTGCTTTGTGGTTGCTCGCCCTTGTTTACTTGCGTACTGTCGGGTGTTTAACTTTCTATATCAATATGTCTATCTAATGCATAGATACGTGGAATAACTATAAATAAACTGCGCGATGGAAGATGAAAGGGAATTAGAGTAAGAGGAACATAAGAATTCATGCAAAAATTAAAAGGGGTTCCCATGAAAGTACATTAAAAACATCCTTCTCCTTCCAATCTTCTTGTGGCTATTGAACCATTATAAAGCACTCGTAACGTTATTAACAGGAAATAATGTAGCTTTCTCTCGCCAATACTCCATGGGTTAACAATTACTCGCACTTTCGGAAGTTTATTTGGAATACAAGTAACGAGATCACTGTTCTTGGCAACATGGCTGACTTTGTTGTAATCGCAATCTGCATGGAAATACCGCAAAGATGGTCAGATCGAACCTTTCGCGTTTTCTCGCAACGCATCAGTTCCCAGCTCACCCACGCGTCACTACTGTCGGACGCCTGACGTAGGATTAATGACCAAAACAGACCGGGCATGCTGTGGGGCTAATTGGCAAAGCTAGATAATGTAATTAATGTCATAATAATAAACTGCGAAGTCGAACGTCTTCATCAGAGACTTAATGACATCTTCCTGGCCATACAGTTTACCTGTAAAGAGGCAATTACAGACAGCTTTCCATTTCAGGACGTGAGGATACAGAAGTTAACGATGGTAGCCTAGAAACAAGCGTCTATAATAAAGACACTAATTCTGAGAATATCATCAACTATGGAAGCAACCACCCTGCAGCTCATAAAAGAAACTGCATCCAAACTCTCTTCTATCAGGCCTTCCGTTATTGCAACAGCAACGATCTCCTGAAGAAATAGGTTTCTCACCTGAGTCGGTTATTCCGCTATAACGGGTATCCGATCAGTTTTGTAATGAACTGCCTCAGGCACCAAACACAGTCGCAGGCACCCACACCCAACAGACAGATCGTGACACGAAAATGCTATTCCTTGCCATATGTGCGCCCGGCAGTTCAAGTGGGCAACAAACCGGCATCATCAATACGCGCAGCACTATCTCGCCTGAAGCACCCCATCCCCAAAGATCAACAAAAGAATGCAATTTATCGCATCGCGTGCGCTAAATGCTCATACCTGTATGTTGGCCATACGGGTCGACGCCTGGGCACCCGTATCAATGAACATATATTCGCTATCCGTCGGCGCGTTCCCCTGTCCCTCGTCTTCGCCCATGTACTCGAGTACGACCATCGATTCAATTGGGATGGCACTGAGGTCGTAGCTATGGCTAACACAAAGCGAGCGAGGTGATATCTCGAGGCTTGGTACTCCAATGCGGGTAGTATTAACCACCACGTTGACTTAGATGCCCATTACGAGACTCTACGTTCACGACTGTCTGCCCTCTGCCCTAATCACTCATCAAGGGCCGCGAATACAGCCGCCTGCAGTCCAAATAATTCACCACCCAACCCCCCCCCCTCTCCAGCACAGTGTGCCGTAGTTTTTCCGACTCCTCTCCCTCCCCCACCCTCACTCAGCGACCTGCCATGACCTCGTGACCCCCTTCACACGTCAGTGATTTGTCTGTCCTATCACACCAACTGGTCTACTGTAACAACCTAACGTTCGTCATTGTTTTCATTTCGTCTGATGACGGGTTGGTGTCCCCTGCTCGAAAATTCACGAGTACAACTCGACTTTTCCGAAGAACCCCTTCTAGTTGTCAGAAATCTATACGTGCGCTTAGCTTCCTATAGTCGTAGCTATCCAATACTATACTTACATATTCGTGAGCGTTTTTGTACTGGTATGGTTTGGGAGGTTCGCCAAATGGATCTCATGGCATCAGGTATAGCAAGTGTTTTATCGGGTTCAAATTGTCGGATTTACAAACGTCTTTAATTATACGCATTAAATTTACCTCATAACGCTGTATAAGCAGTCCCTCGTTCAAAACTCCCCGCTTTTTTCCTGCTCCTTGTACGTATTTAATATTTTTCCCTGCAAAAGCATTCCATCAAGTTGAGTTGCTAATATTTATGCACAGGTCAGGTTAGTGTTGCGTTTTTACCCTTAAATAATGCGTAATTTATAAATAAAACGCGAAGACGTTCCGCAGTTTTCGCGGATAGTTTACAGTTCCTATGGCCACTCTGTTGTACAATTACAACTGTGGAACGAAGCATTGAAATAAGCAAATATACTAATGATGATTATAATATATTCTTAGGTTAATTTGTTTACAGAAGAAAATTATCATTAATCATTATAGACGTGAGAATGCCGACTGAAATCTCCGATTTATCTAAAACCCATGACTTGCGCACTCGCATCTTGTCTTACTTAGACTTCATGAAATTGAACATCGGTTTTCATGCAATAGGAGTATGCGTTGGTAAATTATTTCCAAGTTACTTTAGAAGTTGCTTTAGAAAAGCAAATATGCATGCCAAAATATATGCCGGAGGAAATAGTGCCTAGAAATACCCACAATGCAGGGCTGCGTTGATATTCAGACAAATAAGCAAATTGCTTAAGTTGTTTTTAATTTTATTCCATCCCCACCTACGAAGCTATAAGTATGGTCTTATAATGGAGGTTAAAGTGAAACAACTCAATTGAGTGGTTGTCAAACGCATTTTAACATCTCTAAGATCTACCGAGAGAACTTGGAACATAGGTTCCTAATGAGCTTTCTTACTGAAACAATACCTTACTAGGAGTGTATTCTTATGGCCAGATTTCGGATGCGGCGAAAGAATGAAGCGCCGCAAACTGGTCCTTGAGTTGCCAACTCGGTGAACCATCGGCGAACAAAACCCCAAGCTCTCAATGCCTAGGTATCTTAGCGGCGCCTCGTGATCTGTTAAGTGAACATAAAGTTGAGGTCCAACTGCTGAATGAGCCCAGATTATTTTTAATGCGGCTAAATACACTTGTCATCGAGGGACGCAGTGCACCTCACTTCGATTGGAACTGGGTCTACACCGACTGCTTCGAAACAGCAGCTTACGTGTACAATTGCCAATTGGCTTCTCACACGACACGTAATATTTTCAAAGATAGTTCGCGAGGGTCAGCAAATGGAACGTTTGTACCTTGTTTTCATGCAGCCATTGTCGTTCTCATTCCAGAATATACCTTATCACGCAACTTTGTATATGCTACTTACACCCATTTAATAATCTCAAATAATCCCCTTCCATGGGCGGAGGGCAGTCACAAACTTCCAGCACACACGTCCCCTACGCTCATTTACTCTGTCTCCTGCTGCCGTGTGGCGGAAAATCTTGGTCGCATGAGTCATCCTTTGTCCAAATGAAAAGAACATTATCGTCTAGAGAGGTTTGAAAAGAGTCAACGATATAACTTTAACAGTTAAGCTCTCACACACTTTATATATGCATGTACGGGCTAGCCTGTAGACGGCAGAGAGGCCTTTCGAGCAATTCACAATGTTTGTCAGGCTATGCAAAATCATTTGGATCGAGTCTGTTGTCCAGGACGGAGACAATACATTCAGGACAGGCAAAACGTTCCTGCGGACATAGAAGAACCGTACACCATCCCCAGACTCGCTATGTTCATAGGTCTCTAAATCAACCTTCAGCACATAAATAATCATTCTAGTACCCACCATCCTTCGGCTGAAATTGAATGTAGTATTTCATTCTCTTGAGCCCTGGGTGCACCATGATATTCCACTTTCTCGTATATCTCCATTAATTATTGTCAGTAAAATATAAATGAACGAACGTTTAATTTTTTGGGTTCTTTGGCAGGAATCTTCGCGACCCACATTTAACTGGACAGGATTCTTTTTACTTATCGAATTGTGTTGCGGTATGAAGTGAGAACGGGCCATAGTTGTTCGAGGTAAATGAAAGCAATGCATCGTTTGTACGTGGAGGCTGTTCTATCTCCTTGTTTAATCATTCGAACAACTGCGAGTTGTCGCTTGAAGCTGTACGAAGGTGCTTGAACCGTCTTATGACTTCCATCTGTTGGCGTTCTTGTAGAAAGTTTTGCAAATCATCACCAATATTATGTAGGTGTCGTGATTTAGTAGATTAAAGACATGATGAATGCTGGAGGATTAATTTGGAGAACCTTTCTAAAGCGCAGTCAAAAGAATGTGCGAAGCTGACTATTTCAAATGCCTTATCCACTCTGACGTCCAGTATGTATAATTCATTTATGCGTGGCAGATAGATTGCAGCAGTACTTGATAAGGTGCATTTAGAGACCAATTAGTTTGGAAAAGACGGCTGTGGCGGTGCACTTAACACCAAAATACATGTATTTTACATTTGACAGCAAAATATCCGCTCAACTCCAATGGAAACATCACGCTCAAATTGAATTATTGTTCGAACTTTATGTGAACGAGAATGATAAATATGCTCTCGTAAAATTATCAAGGATCACGTACGTCAAAACAATCATATTTACAAAAAAGATACGTATAAAAAATATTCGCAATAAATTAACTTCTAGAACGAAATATCCTGGATAGCACTTTGATAAAACCAATCGGACAGCGTTGATCAGTATAGGATTGACTGTTTTATCATGAAAAGTAAGCATCCATCCGCCTCTGCCCCACCAGCACTAACTTCAAATAATGTACAATTTGAAATACCAAATACACATTAATAGGTCTTAGCTGATGTAAAAGTGTAAGTTGACTGTTTATAGTTTGAAGAGCAGGCAAATACTAGGGACAAGTTATCGGCCTCAAATTGTGCCTTGAATGCATCCTAATTTGCTTCAGATGCTTGCATCGCAACTCCATTTCCTGTCTAGGAAGTCTATCTCGAAATGAGTTACAGTGTACATGCACTGCATATTCCAGTAAATAATTCAAAATTCAATTGATTTATTCCAAAAACTCTACTTTAATTCCGAATGTTACCCTCACCACACGAATTTGTGTTTTTATTTGTCTGCGATCATTACATGACCCAAAGCCTGTGTTACATCGAACTTCACCTTAAAACACATTCAATATACGCATCGTAGACGGGGAATTTTAGCAAATGCCAGGTTGGAAGCATTGCTAATTTCAGCAGTTGTTCGGCCGAGCCACGACAGACTGGGTATTGGTTTTGAACAGGTCACATTCGTCAGAAAGTGCTTCTCTATCTGTGCAAATGTGAGATATTGCACTTCAGTGATCGCAGTGAATTTAGAAATGTCTCCTGATCTCGCTATCGCAGTTGCACCAACATCAGAAAGGTTGCATGAAAATCCGACTTTGTGTATGAAGTGATGTTTTTGGTTGAGTGTAGCCATTTTCTAAAAAGAGCATACACCTCGTATAACATTCATCTCGACAAAATAAGAAAATAATCGCGACATGACGAACCATTTTAGAATAATTTAAGGTCACTAGTGGGAAGTTCAGTGCGCAACTGAAGGAGGCAAATTGATATGTCAGGTTGTTTTGCAGGCGAAGGCAAGATGAAACTCGTGGTTCTTTATGTACAATCATCCTAAAGAAGGTCCCGGTTCGGCCGTCCTCCGTTTTATCAAATAGCAATGCGGATACAGATTTTACTAAATATTCTACAGCCTGGCCTACATTTGGGTTGAACGAATTGTGTGGGCATATTTTGATTTTCCCTAAAACAGATGTTTAAAATTGGTATACAATTTGCGTTCAAAGTGCAAACAAAAGATTTAATTTTTTTCAGAACTCAGCCATTGCCTAATTTAATGCGATGTTGACGAAAACGTCTTCTGTTATGTGGTGATTCCTTAAGCGTGTTGTAATACGGAATGTCATACAATACTATATCATACTATTTTATTCACGCCAGAATGCCAGCTTTTGGGCACACCTTTTATATTTGCCTGCGAATTCGTTAAGAAGCTAGCCCATCTGTTTGCATTTGTTTGCCAACTCTTTTAACGTATAATTAGAAGTATATTGTATGGAGTACAGCGCACAGTATGCGATCTTTTGGAATTGGTTGGTATCCCATTACGCCTTTTTTATATTTTATAATAGAAGGTAGGTGAGATGGAAATGTCTAAGTGCCCAATACTCTTAGACCAGATCGATTGTGTTACACGTATTTAATATTAATAATCTAACTGCAGTTTGTTTTTATGCGTGAGCAGATATTTAAATAAAACTAGTGTGCCTTTAACAGTCTCATAATATGCGAATTTTAGAGCCATAGGTTTAGAACTTTTGCGTTGCCATTCGAATAATACACTTTTGCTACTAACGTGACATAAAAATCCATATATGTAGGTATGATTAATGCGAAATGGAATGCATAAGGATATAGAAAATCAGTAGGCAGAACATGTACAAATTATGAGGCCATTGTTTGTCGAACGTAGACCCCGCCGGCAACTGATAGATGTGCATCGAACGGCGGTCATCCAAACGTAAATGAAATATTCAAGAAGCACGTCATATGAGAATAAGGAGAACAATCTCGATTGAAGTATTTTCCTAGTAGAATTCACATTTTGGAATTGAAGTCATATATCATTTTATCGATTACTAGGAGAAACCCCAACTACTTCAACAGTATGTTGGCTTAGTAGATCATAATCGCATAGCAAAACTGACAAAAAATTTGAGGACTTGTTAACCTGTTGCTTTTATCGACGTTTTGCCTTCCCCATGTGGTTTTTTGTTTGATGCCGCACATCCAGCCATAAAATCAACAAATAGAAATAGGGCAAGAGGAATCAGCAGTTGAACATTTATTCGACTCAAATTTGAAGCACACGCCATCTTGAATTCTTTTCTGTTCAAAAACGTTTTAAGTATTTCCGCTTTGATTTATTTCGGTTATATGAGATGTGTACTATTAGCTAGAGTGCACCAATGGCATGAACTGATGACTTTGACGAGCAATTGGTCGGAAATGCATCGCCTGTCAACTCCTATGCGGTCGTCAATCTTGATCTTGATGCGCATTCTGTATGCCAACTGAAACCGCCCTTACATAGCTGTCGAAACCTACGTGGTAACCTGTTCGCCATTGAAGGTCATGTCCTCCAACCCTTTAAATGGCTGCGCAAAACAGAGAAGCGGAATGAGTTGCAAACTTTCCAAAATGAAAGAAAACACAGATATTGCCAGGATGTATGTCTAAAGTCTTATCCTGTGTTGTTGTGCGTCAACAGAAATGAAAATAGTAATCAAACTATAAAATAAAAGTAAATTTTACAAAATAACGAATTTAGAGATAAGGTGCGAAGCCGGCGGGAAGTACTCTTTGTTAACTGTGTAGCTACTGCAACGACCTGCATACGACCCCATATGGCAGGACCCACAGTCTACTAAGACTTAAGCGTGGTCGTTCTCTCTACTGTCACCAACACAGACTGGATGTGGGTCCAGCTGAGACTATCATGAATGCGCATTCATTGTAAATATTAACCATGGCGGTGCGGCGGCAGGACAGTGTAATTGTTCGCGTCGGGTCCGTTGGGATTCATGCTGCTTCTTGGTGCCTAATATCCTGGACAGTGTCTGTTCTGAACAACGCGGTTTAGCGGCAGATCAAATTGCGCATTTACGCGCTACCAGCCGTCTGCGTCCTCTCCCGACTCCCATTTTCAGGGCACCACTTGAGACCAGGTGGTAGGAGAGAGTGCGGTCGGTGTTGCGCAAGTTTGCTATCGTCCTAAACTAACTCATGTGCATGTCACTGTTTCTGGTTTGGCCTTGCTAGTGGGCATACAGTGGACGTCGGTGACACCGACGGTTAAACCGCTGACGGTAAACTCCTGTTCGAAGAAATGTCTTTCGCAATCAAAATGGTCCTGCCTACGAGGCATCTGCATATTTTATAGTTTCTTCGGGTCAGTTGAAATCCACAGAAGTATTCGTGCTATTATGAGACATTCAAAAACATTAGAAAAAAACATGCTGTGCGCTAGACGTGTAAATATGCAACATTTTGTGCTCTCAAAACTAAGCCACATTTACGATACGCCCGACCGACACGCAGACTGGATCCTGCTCCAGCAGAGAATATCATGAATGCGAGACCATTGTTAATTTCAACCATGGTGGTGTGGAGGTAGGACAGTGTAATTGCTCGCGTCACGTCAACTGAGATTTATGCTCTCCTGCAGAAATCCATGGATCATACTGCCAAGTTGCAGATTTTCACATCACCACTGCAAACTGATCTCTTCAGTACGTCTTTTTCATCAGCCGATTCCCCGAAAGTTATGGCGCATTTAGTTTCCTAAGTCTCTTTTTAAGAATTTAGTACAACTCGCTTTCTAACCAGTAAGCGACAGGACGGAAATTAATACGGGACGTGTTTTTGAGCCTGAACGCTTATTTTGCCTTAGGCATTGCGTCTGAATGCAGACTGCCGTATGTCAACTACAGCACTTGGCTGATATCGTAGAACCTTAACCGAAAATCCAAAATCTGCCTTCTATTAAAACGGATTACTCAGACAATTTTGCAATAGACAACCATTTTACGTATGACCCTAAAATATTGCATTCATGCCATGTCGGCAGATTTTGAAATTGCGTCTTGATTCAGAGCCCTAGAAAACACACTCGGTAAAAAATGACTGTTCATTCAGTATAGTTATTCTATCTGATATTTAATCGCCAAACAAATGACAATGGATTCGGGTCAAGGTGGACGTTAAATTCCTATGAAACTCGAATACATGTATTAACCTTTGCGATATATGCAGCATTCGGTCATGCGCATCAAAATGCTTCTTTTTGTCAAGGTAAACAAAGTTTCTGTTTTGTGTGTATCCAAATATGGCGTAGAATAGGAATAAACTCTTAGAGAAGTTGAGTTCATCAAATCGCAGTTAATGACTTGCTACTACTGGGGACTTTATCTACAGGTTTGCATAATCCATGGTGTGTCTTTCATGTATGGTTCTGACATTCATTATTTGCGGCATGTCACTGAACTGCGGACCTAACTCTGTATAAAATGTTAGTATTCGTAGAGCATCGTTTACCAAATAAACGTCAACCGACATCCGACAACGTTTAGCTGTTACACTGCTCCTTAAATAGAATGAATCAACCAACAAATGCCTAATAGCATGAAAAGCAATCTGAATTCTTTGGCGTAATGTCCAATTTAATAAGGAACTCGCGTGTGGTCCAGTGGAGACCTACGGTTAATATGAGTTTTTTGGTAGCCGAGGACATTCAACAGGAGTGAAATTGATGACAGAGCGAATATTTGTATCAACAGCAAAGATAGGAACTTAATTTGGATGTAACAAGTTTTCCATAAACGATATAGCATATTGAACAACAGTAATAAAATACCATTCAACATGGCCATTTACACCGTGTGCATTTAACCATCGTCTAGGTGTACGAGTAATTAAATGAACTACAATTTCGGAGAAAGCATGCATCAGCATTTTTTTCAAGGGAACGTCAGAATATTTGGATAAACATTTTTCTTGTTATTGCATGAGATAAAATTGGTTGAGGCAATAGGACTGTTTTTGGTGATCTCATCGAAACACATTTTGGGAGACGATTAGTTGGTCCGGCGGAAGCAGTCGTAATTATGCAAATTTTCTTTATACCGTCAGAATTATTTTTATTGAAATTTCTGTATTGCTCTTGGCCTCATTCTCCGCCTACTTTTCTTGGTACTAAAGGCTTGTTTTCACAAAATGACCCCCATATGCACGTGATTTTTTACTCGTACCTCAAAAAAGTAATAAACTGTATTCATGAGGGTAGAAACTGCTTTGCTAAATTTGCTTTATGTAAACTTTATTTTCCCTCGTGGCAAGACAAACATGCAAGTAAAATACAGTCGGCGACGGATAACGACCGATAAATAACCATCCTTCCGGTCAACAGCGATATTCGCGCAAACTTGCAAATCACTTTAATTGCTCTTCGTTATATCCCATTAAGACATTTTGCGCTACAAACGTGGCCATATTGGCACGCTTTAGGTAAAAGTATCCAAATCGGCTAAATATTTCAACCTCATACTTCATCCGATTAGTATATTTGGGACACTTAAGACCATCCAGGTGTTTGTCACACGGCGTTCCCATAGTAGGTAAATAATTTGCATCGTTGAGGTCTTGCACCAGGTTTTAAATCAAAAGCACAAAAAAGACTAGCGTGTGCCCTGATTTTGACGAATCAAATTGTTTTTGTGTCCTTCGCTGACCTTTTGTCAGCAGACAGTAGACAGGACAGAGCAATTAGCACAGAGCGTACAAAGTTAAGATGTCAACCGCAGGTCAGCACGTCTCGTAGTAGGGCCCTGTCTTCCTTAGAAAACGGCACAGGCCGCATCAGTAAAATGCAAGGTGCTGCCTAATAAACGTTTGTTTTGATAGTCATAAAAGTGACATTTTGGAGGTATCACTTGGTATGCAGACCGTGAGGGCACACCGACGGTAGGATAGAACAAAGCAACTTAAGTCGGATAAGTAGCAACTGATGCGCCTTAATTACTTCAAGCATGCTCTTACAGGTTAATATAATCCTTATGGGGTATTTACAGTGCGTGACCTATATCATGAAATCTGATAACGGAGTCTGATGGGAGAATTTCTGGGTGAGTTTCACGTTGAGCATTTTGTTAGCTCATCCACTTTCGTCAATAAAATGTCCTTCTCTTGTGCAGAACTTATGTTTAGGCAATTATATCAAGTAAACTATCAGTACATTTCAGCGTAAATGTATGTTAGAATGTATTCGTGCAATTTCCTATGTTGATACGTGCCCCAGACTACAGATACGCATTTGAGCGACTTTTTTATTGAAAAGACAGTAAGTTAACTTCGGGAGTATTAACAAATAGATTTAGCCGGACTAGAATTTTTATTTTATGTCCAATGTTAACCATGGCGATCAACATGCAAGCAAAAATGTTATTTTAGGAAAGCTAAAGCTTTTATCAATTCCTAAGTGCCAAGTTAGAATATTCGTGGCATTTGGTGCCCTAAAGTGCAGTAATAACGCAGATACGGACTCCTTCGTTTGAATGGGCTGAAATTGTTTTGTCGTTTGGAAAATTCTACCTGATGTCAAATAAATGACTACCACCGAGTGGGCATTTTCAGAGTTAAACATATGGAACATTACTTGTCGTGTAATATAGCTTCTGTGCTTACTTTACTCAGTAATATAACTAGCAAAACCTTTATAGTTTTATTAAAATATTAGTATTTATATGGCCACTCTGCCGTGCGTTCATAATCGAAGAACGGAATGTAAAAGCGAGCAAAAACAGTGGAAATGGCCTCAATGTATAGCGAAAGGCATGTACTTACTTTTACGGTAGAAAAATATCAGTATTACTTAGGAACGCGAAAGAAACGGTCAAAAATATCAATTTTTTACTTGGCCTCACCGTGTCAAATTGCAAAGTACGCAGAGATCCGTCAAAGCAGTGCAGGAATAAAGCACTTCTTAAAAAGGCATCTTATCGAGGAAAGTTTTCTTATTGATCGAAGACATAATCGTTGCTGAAGTTCGTAGTGGACGGCCATTTTTCACGAAAATGAAGTTTGATGTTTGAATAAGTCTGCACATGCAACCCAAATGACCATCTTCGTGAAAAGGAGCGCCGTAGCAATCAGTAATTCGGTAATTGCGTTCAAGAAGAATCTTATGTTAAAGTTCGCAACAGACAATTAATTAAGAATCTGTCTTTATGGGCGATCGGGTAAAAACACTAAAAATCATGAAGTATTGAGCAATATTTCGAGGCCGATCTGAAATTCAACAAAATTCAAAACGAAGGAAAAGTATAAATTAATTTAACGGAAGAAAATTTCTCTCGATAAACACAAAGTGGTATGTTTACGATCACGCCTGTCAGTTCTATTTAAATTTATTAGGCACCGACCGGCCTCATGGCATGTCATCTTATGAAAACTTTTGTTCCTACGTCGTCCCAATCGGTGGAATCAAGGAGGTTTAGTTTCTCTTGTTGAACCCGATCCCATTTATTTCATTTGCGCCAAAAATAACATTACTCACTGGTAAACTGTTTTGGAATCTACACTCAGAATGTAGGAAGTTTACAAACAGTCATATAAGAAATCACGCCACTTATTAAACAATACTTAGATGTAAACTTCAATTAAACACTAATAATAGACACTGTTTTATGTCCACTTTCATATTTACTGTTTTTAGTATGGGAATACATTCTATACATTTAAAAATGAAGTTTACTAAATAAGAGCCATTTTTGGCGTTTTCGGGATACTGCGCTTTTCAAAATTAATCGGAATGTCTAAACAACGAACACTTTCTTTAATGTTTCTTTTATGTTTTTAATTCTTTTAAACTTGTGCTTAATTAACAAAGATATTGAACTCATGAAATGATGTCGGTTTGCGAGTGATTGTCAATTATTCGTGATGTTCGAAACATTTCATGAGTTAGGTCACTAACTGTATGTATTCGTAGCGGATTGTGATAAAGCATAGTGCGTTGCCAAACTCATGAAAGGTCTCGATGTTTTCGATTAATTGTTAATCACTCACAAGCAGACGCAGATATTGGGTGGGCCAATATCTATGTTAACAAATAACAACATTAGAAGACTTAAGAAACCAAAGGCAAATTTAAGCGAAACGATAAGTTTTCAAGAAGTACCGCGCTTTAGGAAAAGCAGAAATTACAGAAAGCGTCACAAACAGTTTCGAAAATAGACCACTTGTTAATGAAGTGTGCAGTTGGCCATCCTTGACTACTTAGAGCAGTTTCAGATATGGCGGTTTACAAACAGCCTACATTCTAAGTTATCATTATAAAACGGTTTTCGACGGATTTTTGGGGTAGTCTATGGTTTATTATTTATGCGGTTCAAAGAGGCAAGCAGGATCTCGTTTGGATTCCCCGATAGGAATGTCATAGGAACAGAAGTTTACCCATAGGCGCCTGTTGCCCCGTGGGTCAGTGATTAGGGCATTTAAAGAAAAATGATAGATCTTATCGCATACGTATTACTTTATGTATATAACGAAACATGTCTTGCGGAAATATTACTTCAATCGGTCAGAACCTCTCTTTAATAAATAACCTTTCCAAAGAATGCATTTGTACCACAGTCTCTTAAAAGTGACACTTTTAACCCCTTTCATCTTGCTTAAACAAATACTGTTATTTTTCTACTGCAAACATAAGAATATAGCTTTCCGTTTTTATAACATGCATTTTCGCCTCCAGTGTTCACGTTTACGCTGGGTTCTCTGATTTTGAATACACAGCAAATTGATCATATAACTTCTGATACTTGACGAAAATTGCATTACTCAATTAGGTGCATCAAATTCTAGACTGTACGATAAGCAATATTTTTATGTTCAAAACTGAAAATGACCACTTGGTGGTAGTCACTGTGCAGTGATTTACCGTACTAACAACACAGGTATTAGCTAAAAGCCCAGACACGCGTGTTTCGTCTATCTTATAGCTACGCTTGACGCAGCTGCGAGGGGTTCGGATCTTCAATGGGTCCCCCAGCTTTCCCCGTGTGTTTTCTGTTATAATAACTCCAGTTCCAAATTGCCTTGTTTAATTTCCGAGGATATTAATATGCGAACTTGGAGTAAATATCTCGAAACGGGCCTTTTCGAGCTCGGTTCAAATTATAATGTGCATATTGGACCTGAAATCCATCAGCTACAGCGGAATGACCGGTTAATATTCCCAAACCGCCAACAGGCAGCCGAACCCCTCGCAGCTGCGTTGGGCGGCGACATAAGGTCAGCGAAACACGCTTGTGTGGGCTTTTAGCTAATACCTGTGTTGTTGGTACGGTAAATCATTGCCCAGTTCTATACTACTGGTTGCCCGTTGGCGGTTTGTGAAAATTAAGCGGTTATTCCGCAGTAGCTGATGGATTTCAGCTCAAATATTCATATAACACTTTGAACCATGCCTGATAAGGCCCGCTTCGAGAGATTTATTCCAAGTTCGCGCATTACTGTCCTCGAAAAATTAAGCAAGGCAGGTAGTCACTGCGTTGGCAAGGCTATGAGATTTTGACCCATTTAACCGAAGGACTGCTTGTGTCAGCAAACTGATTCTCATTGTATCATCCAACACAATAGCAATTTTCAAGTGCGGCCAGCTCTGTTTATTGAAACTCTCAGAAGAAATCAACTTTCTAGTTAAAGAAAAGCCCGCCTGAATGCGTAACCGAAGTGTCCGACAAGTATTAGTATTGCTAATTAGCTAAATATAAAATAACTTACATTTTCGCCCAAATTATAAACAATCTGCTTGAGAAAATTACGCTGACACATTTTCTGCACAAGAAAGAGATATTGCTTAAAAAGGGAAGACGAACAAAAAAAGGGTTGCAACGTATGAGACGTCCGAAAATTCTCGCATTACTTTTTGTTATCAGGTTTTTATGGTATACGTGACGTACAGCGTGTAAAATTAGACATCAAACCGTAATGCAAGCAGTATTTCATAAAAGTCCTGGTGCACAGTTTATGAAATATATGTGTAATTGAAACTACAAGTTGGCTGACAACAAGTGGGGAACATATTTTGCATAAGACTCAAATTCGTACACGGTTTGTGTGATACGTTCTGCGGAGCCTACCTGCAATTGTTATGAGGAAACAGAAGACTGTCAAAAACTAATGAGAACTTGATTGCATCGTTGATTGCAGAACCGTGTTACACTGGGTAATTTCTACGAAGTTAAAGTGGCCAAATTTACGACAATTATTTGGTTAATCAAAAACAACCCTCATTTTTCGTGGAGCGCCTGATTAAAAAATAAAATTTACTTAGTCTAATCAAATCCTTAAATAAGTATGACGTTTGTGTTTATTTTCAACTTCTAGCAGAAGCCAGTTAAAGAGGAGAGCGCGAAGTGTTGTGACTAATTTGCTATTTTTTATAACTAATATTCATGAGCCATCTTAGGAAAACAATCATCCACCGAAAATAGGAATCGGAAAATACAGTGCGTGACCTATCTCATGAAATGTTGACTGAAATTCTGAAATGCGTTTTCGATAAGGAAGGATTACTTGGTCGCGGTTGTGATACTGATTATCTTGTGGCATACTCTTATAAGATTTTGGACTCGGAAGGATATCGGCTTTTAAATGTACTTCTATTCAATCTCCTGTAGAAAGCTTGCTGGGTAAAAAATGACTACTTATGTAGCATGCATTTTTCCATTGATTTTCGATGATCTTGGAATTTCAAATATATTTTATAGAAAACATGAACAAAAATATGCTTTATTTTAGTCAATCAATAGAGAATCACGTCTTCGTTATGTTTTATACTTACGGAAGAAGGAAAATTGGGTTTTAAAAAAGTTTTCTAATTGCCGAAAATTTTGAGCCTGATCATTCGTTGCAATAGCGCTTAGTGATTATAGTCTACAAGGTGCATGCGTTCCGCGTAAAGAAAATCTCATATTTTTCTATGTCATTAAAGAGATATCATACAGGGTCCATAAAATTTTGCGATGGATGCGGACCATGTTGTACTTTTCATGAGAAGCCGTGGTAAACGGCCAGGTACGATGCTATGTGAATGGACATATCGCGGTCTTAAAAGGTCTCATAATTAGAAACGTTTTTAAAACCTAATTATCCTCCTCCCTAAAGTTTAAAATATAAAAAAGACGCGATTATTTATTGATTGACTAAAAGAAAGCATATTTTTAATTGTGGTTTCTAAAAATATATTTGAGTTTCCAAGATCATCGAAAATCAATGGGAGAAATGCATGCTACATATGTTGTCATTTTTTACCCAGCACGCTTTCTACGGGAGATTGAATAGAAGTACATTTAAAAGCCGATATCCTGCCGAGTCCAAAATCTTATAAGAGTATGCCATAATATAATCAGTATCACACCCGCGACAAAGTAATCCTTCCTAATCGAAAACGCATTTCAGAATTTCAGCTAACATTTCATGAGATAGGTCACGCACTGTATGATCATTAAAACGTTGTCGTAATGCAGGACAGTGATTAAATTGAGTTCCCTTTGCCTACCACTTTACCTTTCATTCGATTTGAAGTTATTTACATGACCTGTTTATTGAACCTTGTGTTTAAGCATGGAAATTGGGTGGCTGCATCGAGTCCAAACAAAACCCAACTAATTTATAGTTAGCTTGGCATGAGCTGACCTACTGCCAGCAGAGATGCAAGGGGGAAAGACACACAGGGTAGAAAGCTAAGAAGTCAACCGTATGACAGTCCACCTCACGGTATAGTTTTGCCCAGAGTCGACCGAGCCACAGACCGGGGGCTGGTTAGTTTTGAAAGAGGAGAACAAAGCCAGGCTAGTTTTACTGAAGCGGCTGCTCCGCCACATGACCAAGTGTTTAACGTTTATGGGAAACTGATAGACCCCATTGCAGCTACTTGTCGACCGGTGATTGGTTCAACAACGTCACCGAATCAGTCCATATGCTGGCGATTAACGCTTGTAAGACCACCTGATTTCTACACTGACATTTGACAGTTTTCTTTGAATTGATCTTGATTCTTTGAGTAGGTGCGTTAAATGGACCACGTTGTTCAGAATACGCACTATCAGTAGACAAGCTTACCATCCAACAGTGATTTTATCCATGAGAATGTTTATCTGCTGGGTGTTTGAGAAGATTTGCGAGAAAACAGCAGTTCTATCGGTGAAGTTCACATTTGAACCACCGCAAAAATATATTGCTTAAAACCTAATCGAGCAACACCTACTTATGTAAATGCAGTAGTCAGTCTTATGTACTATTAGGCCTACCCCCTGGACAATTCATATCCTCAATGGAGATTTTTCAGTCTATAAAATTTGTTCGTATTAGGCAACATGTCCGTCAATTTATGAGCCCTATATGACGACTTCATGAAATAATTCATAATTTTGTGATATCCCTCATAGTGATTATAAAGAATGTGTAATTTCTAAGCCCTAAATATAGGCGCAACATCAGGCATCAAAAATAAGTAGGACGACTGCTGTGCAACTTATGGTCTTACAATCCTGATAAAATAATATTTTCTAATAGAAGATACATTTTTGATTTTTGGTGAACAGTTAATTAGATAGCATCGCACCGTCGGATGGCACCAATTAATTCAGGAAAGATCGTCCCTACTTGTTTTTTAAACTGTTTGTTTTTTCCAACATCAGGTTCCCTGCCACTCTGAGGCCGAAAGCAGATTTAAGAAAACATTCTGGCAAAGTTCGCCATTGACGCTGATGCGAGCTGACAGAGGATAAAGGATTTTATGAGCACAAATATCTCCCTCCTGTTCAGACATCTTCTGACCTCTTGTAACTGAGATAACTCCATCCTCATGACAGCTGAGGACACTCTGTCAGAAGTAACAGTATTCATCGCATACAGATCAACTACCATGCAAAGGTTGGGTCCTGCGGCGTCACTGACGCCAGAGGTACATGCCTAGACAGACGAAGGGCAACGATCGGATAAAGGACCCCAAAGACGCGACCAGCCAATGGTACCTCTCTCACGGGAAAGGTGGTAATAGAGGTTTCACGGACAGGGCCTATGTATGCACAGACGAATTGCAGAAAAAGTACAGATAATTTGTAAATTCTTTTTTCGGGCGTAAAAGTCATTTTCACCGAGTCTAATATATGCTGAAGCCTGAAACAACTCACGTTTAAAAATGAGCATTCGGATACGACTGAGAATGCTTTATGATTAACCATTTTAGGACTCCACGGTTGACAAAAATTTCAAAATTTGTTCCGTTTCAAGCAGTATCGGAGCGTAAGTATTTTTGCAAAAGAGTTGCTTTCCGCGTTTTCTCAGCCGCCTCGCCACAATTTTCTTTTATAAAGAAATGTGTCCGCGACACAACCATGGACGTTATCTGACAGACCTTGTGCAATCCAGCGTGGAGCGACCCGATTTAATGGCAATAACTGTGCCTCACGACAAGTCAAGTGAGACGAGCCTTTGAATGAGATCTGTCAGTCCGAGTGCAGAATACGAAGGAGGTGCAATCATTAGAACAGCAAGTTTATCGGCCTGACGTTTCGGATTCTCCCTCGAACCCATCATCAGAGACGGCTGACCTTCATCTTCAAACCCCTCTGGTGATGGGTTCGAGGGAGGGTCCTGAGCGTCAGATCAATAAACTCCTTGTTCCAGCCATCGCATCTTCTTCTAACACTCCTTAGTTATGGATGAGATCGCATTGAGTGAAGCTAACTAGGGGTGTGTGTGAATGCATAGTTTTCCTGAATTGTGCAATCATGACCGTTCTCCACGCCCAAATCAGACAATGACCAGTATTCAACTTGCATAACTGGGTCGCGTGTATAACATGTATTGAGCCCAATCTGGTGCTCTTCTATACATTAGTTGAAGAATTTTAGGTGCGCGTTCAATCCACCTGCCAATGATATTTTCAGGTTCCCCGTCAACGTGGCCATTGAATGCGTTTACCTAAACCTGATTTTTGAAATCCTCCATGATATGACTGCATCTACGAATCTTTTTTTTGTTCATCTGTGCTACGGAATATTCTACAAAATGATCGCTCTGTCGTCGTCTAGTAGAAAGCGTTAGCTCCAGTTTAAACATGTTTCCTTTGTTTGTAATCTGAAAATCAAGAAAAAGGTAATCATTGCATAACACAGAAACCCAGGTTAAACTTCTAATATCTTCACTTCATGATCCTTGTTCTCACATATAAATCCTTCAAACTAAATTCCTGAGAAGGAGGAGGAGGAGGAGGAGGAAGCCATGTTCGAAGTAAACTCACTCGGTGACGAGAAGGCGAATGTTTGAAGTCGACTACTGAAAATGCACTCGCTTAGTTTTCCAGAACACAGTGAAGACAGACGGATCACTCCTCCGAGTGACCATCGGAACAGCGCGTTTAAACATTCAGACATCTAGGCTGTAATCCCAGCTCGTTAGCAGAGCCACTGAGGTGCACGGTAAACACGAGTCGTTCGTAAAACTCGCCTCCCCAATAGTTCATAGGCTGAAACAACTTTTTCCAGCTTACGCCCACGCAACCCCGCCTGTAATGGAAGACGAGGTCAGGACTGACCTGTTGGCCGTGTGGCGCGTAAAAGGATTTTCATCACTCTGACTTCCTCTCATCTAACCGGTAACCTCAAGCCCACCCCAGTTCATAGCTTACAGAAAGTGAAACTCTTCTTTCACATCGTCCCTGCTCTACCCTCGCAGGAAATTTGGGAGTTAGTTCTAACAGCGATCAACTCGGGCATTTGGCTACAATCGATTTAGCACCCTGCGTTGAGGCCTGTCCGTCTGAGTCATGGGTTAACTGCATGGCGCGAGGTCAGATGACTGGACGACGGGCCTACGTTTAGTCAGCATTCTCTCGCTTCTCCTCCCCCTCGCCCTCCCCCTCGTTCTCCGCCTACGTAGGAAGCTACTGGGAAACACCGATCACCCCAAACCCCAAATAACCTTCAGCTGTCATTTGATTGCCTGCTGGTTTCGGCTGCGACACCCACTTGAAGGAGGACAGGAGTCCCGATCAGCACGGTGTACTCCTGGCCTTTTTGACCGAACAGTATCACGCATCAAGTCATGTTCAGCGACAGTGTACAATCTTGCCCGGTTAA
>CACRXP010000042.1:1468921-1507737 GCA_902702965.1 Spirometra erinaceieuropaei | reverse complement strand
CAAATGTATCCGTCAAATGCGTACGCAGATACATGGACTATTTATGAAGGAATTGTGAGGTGGAAGATAGAAGGAGTGCATGCAGAGCCGCGAGGATGCGAGCAGCCTGCGTTTTCGAACTCCATTTTATGTCGTGAGCATTCATCAACGTAGAGAGTGGGAAAACGACATTCCCATAATTATAAATTTACCCTCATTTGCTACTTATTTGTTACTGATCCGTTTCGCCATTTTATGAGATGACTGTATCTGCGCTATCAGCGGGAACTGGAAAAATAAGGGATACCGACAAAAGAGAAATAGCCACCTAAAAGTGAAAGAGGGTTTTTCATAAGTGCACATTAAAAACCATTTTCAATTTATCGTCGCAGTATAACATCTTAAACAGCAAAACGGACATACAGTTGCTTAACAGAAAACGGCGTGGTTTTCTGTCGTCAATGGTCTATGCACTAACGAACACTCGCTACAATCCGCAATCAGTAATGATGCATTTCCGGGAGTTTTTGCAGAACAATGGCAATACCAGTGACGCCATTGTGTCCCTGACATTCACTGACACGGATGTCACAAACTAAACATCTCCAAACGTTGGACGCGCACCAACAGAGCCAGATTATTGCAACCGGTTCACCAATGCGTCTGTAAAGAATACAGCATCCTCCCAGGTGACATGCGGTACCTTCTCTATGTATTCATAGTGGCCAGGATCTGCCTATAGCGAAAACCGCCGCGACGAGGGCATTCAATACGGGCATGACATCATGACTGGCTGAAACTCACAGAGGCATCCAATCACGTTCAAAATATGTGCTCATCCAGTATGCTAAAACCCTCAAAATAAACGCAATATACCAGTGACTTTCGGGATAGTCTTGCGCTTTTTCTTTACGGAGATCAGGGCCTTCATAGGGCACACTGACTACATCAAAGAAACCTGAAGAATGGCCCGCAAGGCGATATCAGCCATGGAATAACCTATCAGATACCGCTACGCCTAAGTCACCATGTCTCGACTGACTGAATACGGTTTGTGTGATTATTTGCCGGATTGAAAACACAGGTATAAGTTAAAAACCCAGAGACTCGTGTTTCGTCATTCTTGAATACCGTTAGTTGACGAAAGCAGGATGGTTGTCTAAATTAAACTGGCCAGTAGTTACCTGGGTCAGTTTATCTTATCGCATGCCAGCGGAGGCGTGTTCATGCGGTGACATTTAAGCGTGCTTACCTAATTTATAAAAATTACTGCAACTGCATTTGAAAAAGCGTCTAGAAGCACATTTTATTTTCTCTTCCCGTCTCCACACAATCAAATGTGAATTAAATTCGATGCACACTAAAGTCCAAATCAGTCCTTCAACACCATACAATTAGCAGAATAATGTAAGGCAGCTGACAGGAAAATTAGTATATAAAACACCTGGCCGAATTGTGTTGCAAGTACGCCCATCCAGACAACACATGAATATTCGAGATGACAGCCGATTTCCAATATGATCTCTGCTTTTTCTCCATGGCTTTCTTTACAAGTCTATCATACAGATTGAGGAAGGTGAGTCTGGACACATGCATGGCGAAGGTGCTCTGGTACTTAAAAATTACATTTACTTCTGCATCCGCGCTGACGTTGGCTACTTCAAGTTTCATTGTCTCAGGGCGCCCATACATCGGGAAAAGACGCTTCTAGAAAAAATATTACAAGTTAAACGAACGGACGATTGCGTTTTAGTTACCGGCCTTTTAAAGGTCACAGGGACGGCAGAAAATGTGATTTTACAAGAAAACCGAGTAAACCCACCCTCGGGGAATGCTTTGTTGAGAACGCAGTCATCATAGTATCCTGGAGTGTCGAACGTCATTGAAAAGAACGTTTCGCTGATTATGTCAAAGGGGACAGTAATCCTGATTTCCAAAAGACGTTCCAGATGAAATTGCACAAAGTCCGTCAAATAGAATCCGTGCTTTTGTGGAGGACGTTTTTCTTCATTTGCAAAAAGCATAAATATTGTGGGACATAAGAAGGCGTGGAAAACGATGTTATCGCATTATCACCTTGCGTGTTAAGAGCGCTTGTGAATAGACAGACATTCCGTGGGATGCGTGCCGGAATTCATTAAGTGGGCTTACTCATGTAATGTCAGCAGAAACTTCGAAATGCGTTTCTGCTTCGAAAATATTAATTAAGTACTGTTGTAAAACTAATCATCATGCAGTATATTATATGATAAATTAATTACTCCAGGACGCCGGCTTTCGAACAAACGTCTTTTCGGCTGCACCGAAAACCATACTCCTTAAAAATGACTACATATGTATCATGTGTTTTTTTCATTGTTTTGATGTTTCTAAACATTAAGTCATATTTCATAGAAAACATGCCTAAATCATTCATCCTTCTGCTCATTCCGTAGAAAATAGCGTCCTCTTTAATCTTCATACTCAAAAGAAGGGCATAATTCGGTTTTAAGAAAGCTTCTAATTTAATACCGTGAAATGACCTTTTGTAAAACATTACCTCTCTGCATGTACCAATGTGGCTTGTAAAGTTAACAATGTGGATGGTAAAGTTAACAATGTGGCTCAAATCCACGGCCTAATTTTATGAAACACATATAGTTCCCTCTCCATTCCGTAGATATATGTATGGTTTTCCGTATGCGAGGATTATGCGGTTTGTGGTGTGGGAAACCTTAATGCAATTGTAAGAGCAGGTCGAGTTCAGAATTATTCGGGAATTGGAAAAGTTCTATAAAACGAAATTATTTTTCCCCTTCGAGTGTAAAATTGAAGAACGACGTAATTTTCTATGAGAAATACTTGAATATTTACGGGCATCGAAAATAAATGAGAAATACATGCTTATTTTGTGGTTATTTTTATCGGGATATGGATTTTGGACGCAGTCGGGAAAAGTTTATTCGAAAGCCGGCATCCTGAGTTAACTGAATTAATATAGAATTATACTGCCTGAATTAACCTTTTCAAAACGAAAACGTGTTTCGGAATTTCTGCTGATATTTTATGAGGTGTATCACTTACTGCAGGTTAGTAACGACTACATTTTTATCGACGTGGACGACGGCGATATAATAATAATGGGCTTAATATAATTTTAACAGACATCGCCAGAAGGCATTGCCTAACGCGAAATAGGCTAATCTGTTGTAGTCATAAATGTGTTGACAGGGATATCAAAACGTACCGAGGCGTTTGAAACAGGCTTGGCAGAAAATAGCCGAATAGAAAATCAAAATGAACATTATTCTCACCTGCATGATGAGTGCACGGCCACACAACCAATTGTCTAATGTTCGCGTGAAGCCACAGGACTCTTATACTGCGAGCTGCGAGCTGTCGATTGCTTTAATGTTTTTTTTATCTCTAACGTTGCGATGACAGGTCAACGACTGGAGGACTTACTAGGACTTCAGCATTTACGCCCTAAAGGTCTACTTAAGCAGCAAGGAGGCACCTAACAAATTAGTACACGTGTTGGCAGAATAACAATGGAAATTATAATGACCAATTCAGGATTATTAGCCTTTAACCTTCAGTCAGCCCCAATCCCAGGGTGTCGCTTCCGTTCAGGCTGAATCCCGCCACCTATTGGTTACACGTTGACCATTGGGCCATGGGCGCACAATCCTGTCGGTTGTGATTGGGTATATTAACAATAGCACAGGGGCGCTCACCGATCACTCGAGATTAGGCCACAGGGTACAGTGTGTCCTATAGCTCGATCAGTACAATTACACGTATGCCTGCAGCGTGACTTCCATGTTGGCAGCACAGCTAGAAGAGCAGGCACCTGCTACGAGGATATTCTGACCGTCCGATGCAGCTTTTTGACATATGCCTTAGTTTTGAAATGTCAGCTTTTAATCTCCTTTGAAGCTAATACACCAACGTATGGTAGGTCATTAGTAGGTCATTAGTCTATACCTTGTCCGAAAATCGATATGCAAGTTTGATCGGCTAATACTTTTCAGACTTGTCGTCCTCATCAAAGACCTGGCTTACTGTCGTCGATGGCGATTTGTTACAATCAATCTAATTGCTTTTTTATACAAGCGTGAGGTTTCTCAAGGTATGGCAGTCTAATATCAACACAGGGATTTCGCCGCAGTTTTCCAGTTTCCGTATCTGGAAAAACCATTTACTCGCCAGTGTAGTTCTTATCCGACAAGTCTAGGATTGCAGTTCTTTGAATCACAATGGATAGCATTCATGTAATGCTCAGAATGAGGACATAGTGCCCCTCACAGTCTTCCGTACTGGTCAGTAGGATTTTCGCCCATAATTGAAGGGCGACGGTGGAATGGAAAACTTTCTTCATGGCATCATCGCAAGTTTTTGAGTTCAGCAAGAAGACTACCCAAATTAACGCGAGTTTGACACACTGCATATGCTTCTAGGTTTAACGAATAGCACACTGACTGACAGTACGCGTCGACAGTTCGACCGTCGATTCCGACGATGTCCACCGTGTGCTCCACAACACACATTTGATCCAGGATTCTTTAACAAAACCAATAGCAAAAACAACACCACAGCAGGGGTCAGAAGGACGAGGGTGATGACTGGGCACCCATGTCAACCACATTTATTCCAAACAGGAGCGCAAACGCATCTACTGGCAGGGAACCAGGCGTCAGGAAACTGCTAGCGCGTCCAGGCTACGAGGGTCATGTTTTGCTGACACTGGCCTAGCACACTCTTTCAGACTTTTTAACCTAGAAAAGTGCGCGTCCAACTCCTTGGACACAAAGCATTACGCTCCCAGTGGACGAAATTCCTCTTAACGATCGACTGATGTTCTGCTAGGTGTCAGTTCTGTCGTGGATGGCGGCGCCGTAAGCGTGTGTGGTGTAGCGGTTAGCATGGCTGACGTCCAAGCAGTCGATCCAGGTTCGACTCCTGGCACACGCAGGCCTCCTTGTCTTGTTATCTGTATCCATACCAGGCGCATTTTTCGTAGCAGTGCTTGGCGAGGGAGAGGGCTCTTCTGAGTGCCAGGACTTCTGAGTGCTAATCACTCCTGCTTCAACTCTGGGAACATGAGTGAGTTACGCGCAAGCACGAATTGTCTGGGACATAGAGGAGTTTTGAGCGCAACCGCATCTGAACGAGAGCACGAAACAGTGGGTCTGCGAAAGTCGTTTACCTGCAGCTGAACATCGTTACTTGAGGTTCAGACCGTACTGAGAGAGGCTGCAATGGTAGCTAGCATAGAACCGGAGAGACGAGCAGATATTACTTATGATGCTTGCGCTCTAAAAGTGCACAAACTAAAGACGTGCACCGCGGGACCGGCACAAACCACTAACGTCTTGTATTCGCGTTCGTATGTCGTGGTACTGTTAGTGTGAACACGGACTGCGCTGTGGACGTGCTAGAGAACTGCGGGGATCAGATCAAATTTTATGTGTGTTCGAATAGACCGCTAGTATTAAAGTGTGCTTGAAACGTAAATATTCTCGTGGGAACCAATTTTTGACCTTATAAGTGGGGAGCGAGCGGAAGTCGGACTGGATAGCCTTGTCAATGTAAGTGAATAATTTAAAGCCTGTCCAATGAATCCCCGCCCAGTTCCTGTCCAGTGCGTTAGCATACTCTGTCAACAAGGCCCCTCGAATTTTCATCCTAAAATAAACCCCTAACTAAACTGCAAACCGATGGAAAGGCAGATTTTTATTCTAGCAAGATGTCACCCAACTGACAGCTTATGAGCCTAGGCTGCCTATACCTGCCTATTCCAATGAAATCCCGCCTGCCACGGATGTTCTGTGGGGAGCCCAGCCTCCAAGCAGTATTTTAGATACGACAGGGCAAAGCGGAGGAGTGGGAGGCTGTGAACTTTGTGTTTGGCGAAGTTCACATAGCGTCTTTGAATAAATAGAACATGATAGGACAGTTAAATTAGTAATTGCTGAGTTTTGAACAGATCACTCGCGTAAGCGCGATCTGAGAATGGTTTAATTTCGACCTGCGCCGTTAATACGGACGGTTTATGCAAGAGATGGATGCCATGCACCAGACCGACTGTTACCTGTGGATTGATCAGTCGTTTCTTTTAAAAAATGCTTAATCAACCCGCAAGCTAAGATTATTTGCGGTCAAAGTAGGCCTGCCTCAATGTAAAGATAGGGGGTCATTTAAGCAAAAATGTGGTGAGTCTTATTTCGGAGCTGGTGGACAAATGCAGTGGCACTTTATGTAATGTGCTTCAGGTGTTCGAAAGCGTCCTCGATGAAAGCCCTGCACATGGGGGATTTAAGCAGAACGCTGGACCTTATTTGCAGGGGTGTATTGTGCTGCAAATAGACCCTGTTAGCTAGAGCTCGCTACTTTGTAACGACCTCTCTTTTCCATGCGGACGCTTTCCTTCCTTTGATGGCTTTCATTGCAAGTCGATCACTGTGATGGGAGAATTTAATTCCCGCCATATGGAGTAAGGTTAGGAAAGAGAAAAATGTATGCGCAAACCAAACAATTTTATATTATACAGTTTCGTTTTTGGTATTGCTATATTAATTATTTTTATGAGGTAGCTCTACCTATGCTACTAGTGTAAGGAATATGCTTACTTGAAAAAGGGACACATGACAACATCTTCCAAAATGCACACTAAAACGGTTTTTGAACTTTTAATCGTAGGCTGTCCAATTAGACAGAATAAAATCCTTCGCAGCTGCTGAACGGGAAACTGCGTCATGTTCTGCCCTCAATAGTAATAGATTAACGAATACTCGCTGTAATACGCAAGCAGTCTATTTATAACAATGACAATGCCGATGCCGTCACTCTGTCTATGATATGCCATATTACGGAAGTTGCAGACTAAACATCTCCAAACGTCCGATACGAATCCACACAGCCAAACTATTTTAACCGGTTCATCAATATTGCTGCACAGAACACATCATCCTCTCAAGCGGCGTTTAGCACCTTCTCTTTGTATTCCTAGTGGCAAGGATATGTCTGTGTATAAAGCCGCCGCAACGAGGGCGTTCAATACGAGCCTGACATCATGACTGGCAGAAACTCACAGAGGCATCCAGTCACGTGCAAAATATGTGCTCATCCAGTATGCTAAAACCCACAAAGTAAATCCAATATGCCGGTCACTATCAGGAATAACTTGCGCTTTTTATTTAAGGAGGTCAGGACCTTCATAGGGCACACTGACTCCAACAAAGAAAACTGACGAATGACACGCAAATCGACCTCAGTCATTGAATAACTCCTCAGATACCGCTAAAATTAAGTCATCATGTCTCGACTGACTGAATACGGTTTGTGTAGTGATTTTCCGTACAGACAACACATGCATAGGTTAAATGTCCAGACACGCGTGTTTCACCGATCTTTAATAGAGTTTAGCTGAAGAAAGCAATTGTATGGCCTAAATTAACCTGGCGAGTATTTACTTGGGTCATTTTATCTTATCGAATAAAAGCAGAAGTTTCTTCATGCGGTGACGTTTAAGTATGCATACCGGAGTTATAAAATTACTGAAGCTGCGTTCAATACGGAAATTTGAAAAAGCGTGCAGACGCACATTTTATCTTCTCTTCTCAGGTCCACAAAATCAAATGTGAATTACAATTCGCAACTCACTAACATCCAACTCAGCCGATCAATACCACATAAGTAGCAGAATAATGCAAGGCAGTTGGCATGGAAGATTAGAATACAAAACATCTGGGCGAATTGTGTTGCAGGTACGCCCAGCCAGACAACGCATGAACATTTGAGATGACAGCCGATTTCCAATAAGACCTCTGGCGTTCCTTCGCAGCCTTCTTTACAAGTACATCATGCAGATTGAGGAAGTTGAGTCTGGACACATGCATGGCGGAAGTTCTCTGATACTTAAAAATCACATTTACTTCTGCATCCGCGCTGACATTGGCTACTTCAAGTCCCATTTTCTCTAGTCTCCCATACATCGGCAACAAATGGCTCTAGAAGAAATTTACAAGTTAAAAGAACAAGGAACTGCGCTAAGTTACCTGCCTTTCGAAGTACACAGTAACTGCGGGAAACGTGATTTTACAAGAAACCCGAGCAAACCCACCCTCGGGGAATGCTTTGTTGAAAACACAGTCATCACAGAATCCTGGACTGTCAAATGTCAATGAAAAGACCGTTTCGCTCATCGTATCATAGGGAACAGTAATCGTGATTTCCGAAAGACGTTCCAGATGAAGTTGCACAAAGTCTGTCAAATAAAGTCCGTGCTTATGGCGAGGGCACATTTCTACATTTGCGAAAAAAACATTAAAAGAGAAGGATGATGAGAATTCGTGGGAAATAATGTTATCATAAAACCGCCTTGCGCGTCGATAGCGCTTGTGAATAGGCAGACCTTCTGGGCTATGCATGCCGCCGTCGATAACAACAGGACTATGAGAGTTGATGATATAAATATTGATCAGAAGAAGAAGCGATCGCTGGAACAATGGCTTTATTCGCCAATGGCGAATAAAGCCATTGTTCCAGCGATCGCTTCTTCTTCTGATCAACTAGTTCCTGGGACTCGCATTTTCGCTTGTATCGGCGATATAAATATTATTCGAAGTCTAATGTGTGCTTTCTGAAAAGGAAGTTTATTGTACAAATTTTCGACGCCTGTTCCCCGGGTCGTCGTCAGGCTCAGACGGAGAGCAAATGCACCAACACAGTTAACATCTTAAGTGCACTTAAAAAATCGATAATCGCATGACGTTCATGCCAGTAATCGGCCGGCGTGTGTGTCAGTCCGTTCTGATTGGCCCTCGACTCTTCCCTCTCTCCTTGAGATTCCTGTACGCGGCATCCAACTCGATGTGCCGGTTGATGCATGATTCGTCTGAGTGCATGGCCTCAAGGAACTCTCGGCCTTTCTTTCAGGGACACACAGCGACAATGCGAATTTTCTCCCAAGCGAAAGTGTGCCCGGTGTCCAGGCTGTGCATGGCCACTTGAGACAGATGGTCTTGTAGAGGACGTACTGACTCTGTTGTTTTAATGTCTCCTTGCTATGATCTTCCTGTACATTTGACTGATTTGAGTTCTGAACGTGTTTTGTTTTAGTGACCGCCGTCGAAGAGCGTGAGGGGACCAGTCGAGAGACCGCCCGTAAAGAGGAGGACGACGAGAACACGGAACGGGATTAATTTTCCTCTGCTGATATATCTCTTTTAATAAACTTTTTCCACCGTTGACCTATTCTATCCGTGCACGCTTGCCCTTGCAGATGATGGATTCAATTCACTCTAACCCCCAGGGTTCCCACCGAGGAGGCACTCGTTCGGATAAGAGCACCAAGGAAGCCGGTACGGACTGTCGCCTAGAAGGAGAAGAAGACAAGACCATACCCTTGAGTGGCTCGAGTATTACAATGGTGGCAGCTCGAGTATTACAGTCTCGCCTCTTCAATGCCAACTGGTGATCGTGGGTGCGTGTAGAGGCGCATTTTCCAGTCTGGCCGCAGTAGACGGCATCACACGCATCACAATGGATCTCGTAAACGACCTCTTTTTTGTCCAGATAGTTAACTCTCTGCAAAAAAATACTACGTAAGTAGCGTGCAATTTTCTCATCGATTATATATTATTATATAAATAATTATGATAATGGTACTTAGTTCGAGTTTACAGCTACTGTCAAAAGTCCTTGTCAAATACATTATGGAGAGTGGAGTAATCTGTTGTAGAGATAAATGTGTCTTTAAACGTCAAGGGTCCGCCTAATAATAATTTACTTAAGTATCCTGACAGGGATATCAAAACGTACCGAGGCGTTTGAAGCAGGCTTGGCAGGGAAGAGGGATATTGAACATCAAGAGCAACATTAAACCAAAGTGCATGATGAGTACTCCAACGCACAACCAAATGTCTAATGTTTGCATGACGCGCGGGACTTAAATACTGCCAGCTGCGGGTCTTCGATTGGTCCTACCTCTTCATAGATTCAGTGTAGCCTTCTTTGGCGTTTTTTTATCGCTAACGATGAAGCATCGTGCGCATGGACCACAAAACCATGATGAGTGAACTAATGTTCCATAGTCTGGAGTTGTAGGCTTTATGGTGGTTGTTTTGCTTCAGTTAATGTGCGACATTCTACTGTGTTGTGCCCCAATAGAGGTCATGAGTTATGTATGTCAACTGCGACGAGAAAGTGTCCTAATGTGAGACATGTCAGAAGAGATGTGTCCTTGTTATAAGAATTCCAGAAATTAATTTGCAGTTTGCCAGTCTACTACTTAGAGTCCAGATCGTACTCAGTGGTTTCGATTGCCATACACAGTTAGGAGGCATCTACTGCATGAGTCTGCGTTCTTCGGTGACGGTAAGTGTAGGGTAGGTAACCCCTCCCGCTTATGTGGTTGGTGTGCTTCGTAACAGTTTGTCTGGCAGTTTGTTGCGAAAGGGGTTATGCAGGAAGCAGATTTTGACCTCCAATAGCGTTATCGATATCAAAAATGGCTGGTGTTGAAACCAGAGTTTGGTTTTGGACAACGGCTAAAACTGGTGTTAGTAGGGTTATTCTTGGGAATAGGGTTTCCACCCCAGGCCTAGGGTCTGACACTGGGATGGAGGCAAGCGTTGGCGTTTTTGGACTCTGCTTACGGCATTTCACGCAAGAAAGGAAAATCTCATCTTCCCTTCCCGAAGTAGATCTTGACGTATATTAAAAGACTGCCCGTGAACTGCAAATCGACATGGATTTTTTGTAACAGTACTACTGCTTATGGGTGTTACAGATCGACATGTCCGTCGCGTAAGTAATCAATTGGAGATAAGGTCATCTTTCAATGGCGTGAAATCCGAACTCTTGGCTCTGCTCAAGACCGCCTAGTGGTTCGAAGCGAGGCTCGCTCTGAATGTTATGAATAAACAGCTAACGGAGACGGTAAATAGCTTCGTATAGACTGGTTTGCTGGTAAGACGACATAACCGACATTGTTGCAATGATGTGCAGTACAGAAATATAAAAGAAGTGACCAAATTAAAATATTTATTTTCTTTAGCCATATTTTGTACACGACTGACCAAGAAATAACTTTTAAACTCATCCACCCCTAGACTACCAGTTTAACAACGATACCAGGACCAGAAAAATGCCAGACAATGTAATCGCACGATCGTCATATAAAACACTGGGGTGCATTGTGTTTCGAATATGCCCAGTTAGATAATGCCTGTGTCGTGAAACAGACCGCCACTTACCAGGTAGCATTTCATGCCATTTAATGACTTCCTTCAGTACTTTCTCCGAGAGATTGTTAATTTTGACCTCGGATATAGGCACTACAAAGGACTTCCAAGATATGCAAAGAAGGAGGTTAACTTCGGCATTTGTGCTGACTTTGTGAAGTTGAAGTTCCACTGTCTCCAAATGCGTGCGGGACTGTAAATCGGGACTCTACTATACTTTTATATGAAAGAACTTGGCATTAGGTAACTTCACCGTTCTCGTAAAGCACATGGTAGAGGCAGGAAAAGTGCCTTCAAATCCACCTTGACAGATGCATTTCTTGAAAGGGCAGTCATCAGTGAAGCCGAGGCTGCGGAAGCTTATTGAAAATGTCCTCTTGCTGATCCCAATATAGGGCAGGACGGTCCTGATTTAACACGGGGTTCCACAACATTTGCCAAATAAATTCCGTGATTATGGTGTGGGTATTTTTTTTTGTTTTCTGAAATGGAAGAAGTGCAATGAAATGTAGAAGGCGATTCTGCGTCAAAAAGTGTCGACAACCAACAAGGATGACGAAATTGCAGCAATTAACGACTCGGACGCGGACTGACGAGCCATCATCGCCTTAATTACGACTCGCGACGGTAATCACGACAGCTGTTAACTATAGTACGCATATGGCCCCACGGCAGCTAGATACTATAAATACTGCAGTCTTTGTGCCGCCGTCTCTGATGATGGGTCGGAGGGAGAATTCGAAACGTCAAGCCAATAAACTTCTTGTTCCAATGATCGCATCTGCTTCTTCTTCTTCTTCTGCTTCAACTTTTTATTCTTCCTCTACATCTTCTTGTTCTTCTTTCCTTGTTCCTTTTGTTCTTCTTATTCTTCTTCTTCTTCTTCGGAGCTGCTTCCTTGAACTCGCCTGTTAGATTCTATCAGCAGTGCTTGATATTACGCTACTCTGGGTCACGCTATGCCCTGACTGAATTAAAGGCATGCATATACAACAGAATTTTTATGCTGTCAACGACTTATGGACTGACTCTAGCCTGTCAGTAAAATGCGCCTCGAATAAATGAACGTATCGCATTTGATAGACCTGGCCCCGCCGAGGGACTCCCTGGTTCTTGGATTCTTACAGTCGTTTGCTCCGTTTCTTCTCCCATATTCTTTTTCTATCGCGGCTTGCAGTGACCTGAGTAGTCTAATTCAACCGCCGTCTACTCTTTCTCTATGTTATTCAATGTTTGATGGGACCCCGACGGGTCCTTAATAAAAAAGTATTATTATGTTACTAAAGTAAAGGTAATACACGAATAAAGGTCGTGAGCTGTTTCCATACCAATAAGTCCTGTTGTTTATGTTTGCTTGACGGTAAATAATTTTTTTAGAATATTTCTGTTTTAACCGAGAAACAGTTAATACACAGTTTCAAAATGGCATTCAGAGATGAAAGAATGTAGAAACCAATGGGGACGATGACTAAATGAGGTGACTATACCGAACGTCTGCTGGCATGCATTTAACTGATACGTCTCAGGGTGAAATTGTGACACTTGCCCAGTCGTTGTTTGCGGATCTGGCAGAGATGGGGAGAAGTCAGGATCAAAAACAAGAAAGGGATCGTATGCATCGTGAGTGTCCTACCACGAATTCAAATTGTCAAATGAAAGCGTGTGAGACTGCAGGATTTTAGTGCGATTGAATGTGAATACCTGATTAGTGACCATTTTATCCCACACCCTTTCCATATTCTCCTATCTCTAATTACTGGCAGCTTTATAAGCCTCTATTTGTGCCTGGTTGTCTTCGAACACGAAGGTGGATGTCGGGTACAGCAGCCACCGTAGAAGATAGGGAAGATAGGTCTGGACTAAAAGCTAGTTCCTTCGTTGACACATGGGGGAAGTTTTTCTCACTAAGTGTGGCTAAATAAAAGACGTCTTATTTGAAAACAAATGGCAGAAATTGGGGCCGGCTTGTGCCGGGAGTCGAATCTTGATAGACTGCTTGGAAGGCAGCAGTAGCTCGACTGAAATGGGCCTTCGGCTGATAATGAAAATTGTACTCGCGCTCAGCGCTCTTTGTTTTCATGTATATTTTGAAAATAAAATGCAGTAAGGCTTCGAAAAATTGCGGAAATGCATTGGCGTACCTTTTTGGGGAAGAGAGATTTAAGTCAGAGTTACGCAAGGGATTCCAAGACGGATGGCCTTCTAGTCTAGCACCCCAGATGGCAAATGGCATCCTTAACACTACTCCTCGGATTTGATGTCTATTAATGTCTTACTCACCGCTGTGTGGTTTCGCATCGAAGTCTGGGGATACTTAGTTTTTGACTTTCGTGTCCTGACCAAGCATGGCCACACTGACATCATTGGCAGGGAAATTACATTTTCCCACAATTTCCATTGCAGATTTTGGATTCTCTTGAGTATATTATGCTTTATTTCTACAGTTTCCATAAGTAGCGCAGATAACGGTCTGTTACAAATCGCCATAACGAATGAACAGTAACCAGGAAACCGCCACAGCTGAGAAACAAAAAATATCATCTTTATATCTCTTTGCCTGCACGTTTCTCGCTCTGAGCGGTAACATATGTCCAAGATACGAAATATGGTTCGAACGCCTCGAGATATTTGCATTCGCACGGTTTATAGGCGCTCCTTTCATCTTTCCTCTCGCAACCCATTTATAATTAGTTCACGCATCTACACCTAGCAGTATGCGGTTAAACAAGGACGAACCGCCACAAAGAAAACATCTGCTTCGTATACTGACGCCGGCGCGACCAAGCCAACTTTTTTGGTTATTGGGTGTCCACGACAAGAACTGCGGTTCAAACGCTTGGAAAAGTTGCATTCCAACAAGCACTCTCTTCAGTTCACAGACGAAAAGCCCAAAGAAAGCGGCTGCTTCAGATATTGGGCCATAAGTTCATCCGTGAGGATATTGGGGCTGGCGCGCTATTTCATCGTGAGAGGCAAAAACATGCTAGGAGACTGCACCAAATTTGTGAGGACGTAGGCCTACTCAGGGAGTGACAACTAGCTTTATTGAAATCCAGAGTTCTCATGTCCACATTAGACATTTGTTCGTGTGCCAGAGCATTCATCATGCCTTGGAGCCAATCGCCGCACTGATTATCCATTTCCCTCTTCTCTGCCAGACCTGCTTCACACGACCCGGTACGTGTCGACACCTCTCCTAAGACATTCCAGTCAAATGTAATCATTCAGACTGCAGTCATACATACCTCATTTAGGTACACGGTTCTCATTTAAACAATACACTCTATTCTATTTACACTACGCATATCGAAACCATGCGCTTTTCATTTATCGTCAAAGGTAAGTATTATCCAAATGTCTTGCTAAGTGTCAAGCGCTGTCCATTCTTAGACGTCTTTCATAACACTGTTTTTTTTTTGCTTTTTATAACCCACAAACAAAGAAAAGCGCCTTTGTGCAAGTTAGCTTGGAGCGTCTTTTGGAAATCACGATTACTGTTCCCTATGGCACGTTCAGCCAAGCACCCGGATCGGACGCAATCCCTGCTGAGGTCTACAAGCATGGAGGTCCCCTACTGATGGATCACCTGGCTGCGCACTTCCAGGAGATGTGGCGTCGAGGCGAAGTCCCGCAAGATTTCAAGGACGCAATCATCGTGCATCTCTACAAGCGCAAAGGGAATCGCCAAGTCTGCGAAAATCACCGAGGCATCTCCTTGCTGAACATCGCCGGGAAGATCTTCGCACGAATCCTCCTCAACCGTCTCAATAACCATCTCGAACAGGGACCACGAATATGATCTTCGCCGCCCGTCAACTTCAGGAGAAGTGCCAGGAGATGCGGACCCACCTGTACTCTATCTTCGTGGACCCGACGAAAGCCTTCGACACGGGAAATCGTGAAGGACTGTTGAAGATCATGCAGAAATTCGGCTGTCCGGAGCGATTCACTCAGATGGTGCGTCAGCTGCACGACGGTATGATGGCGCGAGACACGGACAACGGAACTGTCTCAGAGGCATTCGCAGTGACTAACGGAGTGAAGCAGGGATGCGTGGTGGCACTAACCCTCTTCAATCTCATGTTCTTTGCCATGCTGATGGACGCCTACCGCAACGAACGCCCCGGGATCCGCATCGCCTACAGGACGGACGGTCACCTCCTGAATCAACGGCGGATGCACTTCCAATCGCGTGTATCCACAACCACTGTTCACGAACTCCTCTTCGTCGACGACTACGCCCTGAACACCACCTCGGAAGGGGAGATGCAACGGAGCATGGACCTGTTCTCCGCCGCCTGCGAGAATTTCGGTCTGGTCATTAACACGCAGAAGACGGTGGTGATGCACCAACCGCCACCCCACTCACTCAGAGACACCAACGCGCCGCCGCAAATCAGCGTGAACGGAACCCAACTGCAGGTGGTGGAGAACTTCCCGTACCTGGGCAGTACTCTCTCCCTCAACGCCAAGATCGACGACGAAGTCGCCAACAGGATCTCGAAAGCCAGTCAAGCCTTCGGTCGCCTCCAAAGCACAGTTTGGAATCGCCACGGTCTTCAGCTGATCACGAAGCTGAAGATGTACAAGGCCGTCATCCTGCCGACACTACTCTATGGAGCGGAGACTTGGACGGTGTACGCGAAGCAGGCACGTCATCTGAACTACTTCCACCTCAGTTGTCTTCGTCGCATCCTGAGGCTAAAGTGGCAGGATCGAATCCCCGACACTGATGTGCTGGAACGGACGGGAATCCTTAACATCTACGCCATACTGAGGCAAAATCAGCTGCGCTGGATCGGCCACCTGGTGCGCATGGACGACGAGCGACTACCCAAACGACTCTTCTACGGAGATGTCGCGACTGGTTCTCGCCGTTAAGGAGGTTGGATTCGCCGTTTCAACGATACCCTGAAGTCCTCCCTGAAATGCCTGCAAATCAACCCCACCAAGTTGGAGGAGCTCGCACTCGATCGACCGACCTGAAGGAGGACAGTGAAGACAGGCGCTGCTATCTACGAAGCCAGCCGCATCGCTGCCGCCAAAGCAAAACGCGAAGTCCGCAAATCACAACTCCGCCCGCTACGCAACGCCGCGGCACAACCGCTTCCAACGTGTCCTCGATGTCAACGGACATTCCGGGCTCGAATCGGGCTTGTTGGACATCTTCGGATTGACTGCGCCTCTCGAACTGCACCAACCATCGTCCCCCCGCCCGCCTCTTCCTCCTCCTCTCCGCCGCCAAATAACTCTGACACTTCTTCTGACCCACCACTTCCATCCTCCTCCTCCTCCTCCTCCTCATCCTCCTACTCCTCCTCCTTCTCCTCCTCTCCTCCTCCTCCTCCTCTCCCTCCTCATCCTCCTCCTCCTCCTCCTCCTCCTCCACCACTGCCCCAACGGCGGCCGCTCAGGCGGCCGTCTCGCACATCACCAACCGCGACACAACAACAGACACCACCTCCACCTCTCCCGACTCCAACGACGAGGATCAGGACTACACCTGCCCTCACTGCGACCGCACCTTCACCTCACACATCGGCCTGGTCGGTCACTTGCGAATCCATCGCACAGAGACTGGCGAACCAGTGCCTGGAGCACCAACCTACACCCACCGCACTCGCCTCCACTGCCCACACTGCCCTCGCACCTTCACGCATCGCATGGGTCTATTCGGCCACATGGGCATCCACGAGAGCGGATTTGACCACAGTTCCGACACACCCACCACATCCAAAACACCCACCAGGCCCAACACCACACTCGTTCCATCGCCACACGCGCCCATCACCACCACCACCACCAACGCTTCCTCTACAGCTGACACCGACAACGTCGGCCTCTCATGCCCACACTGCCCACGCACGTTCAGCTCACGCATCGGCCTAGTCGGTCACTTGCGAATCCATCGCACAGAGACTGGCGAACCAGTGCCTGGAAAACCAACCTATATCCACCAAGCTCGACTCAACTGTCCACACTGTCCTCGCACTTTCAGGCAACGCATGGGCCTATTCGGTCACATGCGCATCCACGAGAGCGGAATTGACCACAATTCCGACTCACCTACCACATCCAACACATCCACCATGCCCAGAACCACCCCTGCTCCATCGCTATACGCGCCCATCACCACTGCCTCCTCTACAGCTGGCACCAACACAACCGACCTCTCATGCCCACACTGCCCACGCACGTTCAGCTCACGCATCGGCCTAGTCGGTCACTTGCGAATCCATCGCACAGAGACTGGCGAACCAGTGCCTGGAGCACCAACCTACACCCACTACGCTCATCTCAACTGCCCACACTGCCCTCGCACTTTCAGGCATAGCATGGGCCTATTCGGCCACATGCGCATCCACGGTGACCTGCGGTAGACAAACGCCGGTTACCCCACACATCCACACACTCCCTACCTTGCTCCACCATCACCACCACACATCAACACGCACCCAACTGCCACCTCCCACGCAAGTGGGAAGTCCGCATCTCGACTCGGTCCCCATGCGGCTTCGGCTGCACGGGACTATCCCGACACGTCAAGCGTCGTGGATAGGAAGGTTGCTGATTGACGCCCGATCTCGGCTCACGCAGTTCGTCGCGTTGTGTGTGTGTGTGTTGTGTGGAGTGGCGGACTGATGGGCTGGGGACGGGCTGAATCTGCACCTTCCACAGCCCTCTCACGCAAGTGAGAGACACGCCGTTCAATCCCCATTGTGTGAAATCCTGGTGTAGTATGTATCGGGGGCCAGGTCGTGCTGTGGCGCGCGCAGTCATGGTCAGTCGACCATGACTGCCACACCGCCCATTCCCCACTCCAGTCTGCTGACCGGCTCGGACAGCGGCTGGGGTGTGGGAGTGGGAAGGGAGAGTGAGGTCGACGACTCAGCGCACTTTCTCCTCACTATAAACAATCTGACGCGCTTGAAGCTATCACGGTGCGTTAAAAGCCGTGGCTTGGAAGGTTGCCAACTGACGGGGTAACTTGGACCTCCTCCTTGACTGGAGGCGGTCTGAGAGTCAGGCTGCAATGGCTCCTTAGTAATGTGGCCTTTATGGCACTCCCACCACAGTGTGGGATCCGAGCCAGGCGTTGGCGGTACGCCTAGGTGCGGCTTCGGTCGTGCCAGCCTCCAAATCTCTGTTGTTGGTTGAAATCCTGGTTATTGTTGTGTGGACCAGGGGGTGTGGTGGAACGCCAAGTTGAGGATCCGTCCGAGCCATCCACCTGCTGCCCCCTCGTCTCCGGTCTTCTGGACTCTGTGTTGAAACCAAACTCGTGCGAGGGAGGAGAGAGTGTAGGTAGATGCTACGCAAGTCTACTGGCACTATAAACCCCTGCGTAAGTCACCGTCCCTGCTCCCACTGCTGCTGCGACTGTGGGGCACACGGTGGACATCATCGAATCCGATGGTCGAACTGTCATGTCAAGTGACATCTTACTTGTCCTCATCACAATCTGCTCCCGTGTTAAACCGAAAAATGTTGTCTCTGGTCAACTCACTTATCTGGCAGATGTGCTTTTTAACAAATAGCACACACCTCCAGACCTTTTAACCTAGAGCAGTGCACGTTAAGCCCGTGAAGACAAAGGATTACGCACCCAGTGTGCATACTTCCGCCTAACGATCGACCGAAGTTTTGCCAGATGTCAGTTCTGTCGTGGGTGACGCCAGGAGCGTGTGTGTGATGTGGAGGTTAGCATGGCTGCCGTCCAAGCAGTCGATCCGGTTTAGACTCCCGGCACACGCAGGCCTACTCATCTTATCATCGCTTTTCACACTAGGTGTCTTTTGCGCAGACATACTGGACGAGGGAAGGGTTCTTCTGGGCGCCAGGACTTCTCGATGATTCTCACTCCTACTTTTACTCCTGGGAAGCTGAGAAAGTATCGCGCAAGCACGGATTAGCTGGAGCGTAGAGGTGTTTTGATCGCAACGGCATCTAAGCGAGAGCTCTAAATAGTGGATCGGCGAATGTCGTTTAAGTACAACTGAACACCGTTATGTGAGGAGGAGGAGGAGGAGGAGGAGGAGGAGGAGGAGGAGGAGGAGAGCGTACTGAGAAAGGCGAAAGAAGGAGGCATGGAAACACGCAGTTTTCCTAAATTGTACAATCTCCCCTTTGCTTACGCATTAATAAGACATTGACTGGTGCTCATTTGGCGTACTCGGGTCCTCTTTAACAATGAAATGAACTTACTATGCTACTTTTCTATGCTTAGGTTGCAACAGTGCAGGTTAACTCTAATTTCACATGACATCAACAGTCACTTCAAGCTGCAAAGGTAGCTAGGATAGGACAGAGAGACTAGCAGATGTTTTTTGTGATGCTTGCGCTTCAAAAGTACACAAACTAAAGGCCTGCGCCGCGAAACCGGCACAAGGCACCGACCTTTTGGATTCGAGTTCGTGCGTCGTGGTACTGTTAGTGTGAACAGGGGCTGCGCTGTGGACGTGCTGGAGCTCTGTGCCCCAACTGACCGGCTGGCTACAGCTGCCTGTGCTCCAAAGAGATCCCGCCTGCCACGGATTTCCCCTGGCGGGGCCCAGCCTCCAAGTAGTACTTTAGATTCCACAGGGCAAGGCGGAGGAAAGCGAGAGTGTGAACTTTGATTGTAGCGAAGTTTGCATAACGTCTTTGAATAAATAGGACATGATGGCACAGCGAAAGTGGTAACTGCTGAGTCTTGAACAGATAAGGGTGGAGCAAAGCGTAAGTTCACAGACGGCTTGCGCAACATAAGCCTTCACCCCTAAGGGGCCTCGGTCTCTGTTGTTACTACACCACAGTATCGTCAGGTTAGGACGGGCGCAAGATCACAAACTCACACGAGATTTAAGAAGAAAGCCATCAACTAATCAGGACGTTGCGTTTGAGGACCGCTTCAATGATATTTGAAGAGTTGCTTTCAGGGGAGTGTACCAGGAAGGTGGAGATGGATAAGTGAGGTGCACTGAGGGATTGGCCCATCCTGGTCCATGTGGTTGATCCGACCGCTTATAAAGTACAACATTTTGGTCCGGAATTCTATGGCCGCGTCCTTCTTGTCAATTCCAATGAGCACAGCAGTCTGCGTATCCTGGCATACGACGCTGAAAGGTCTTGTTATGGCGATTCCACCGACTTGCGCACACAGCCGTACAAAGACCGAAACATGACTGCTGTCACTCACGTCCTTTTTCACCTCAAAATCGGCCGAGAGTATTCGTGGTGGAGTCACTGATAGCGTAAGCGTGGGTTGTCGGAGGTGCATGGTTATGTATCGAGAGTTGCCGCCGACACCTCGAGAAGATGGGGGGTGGGTAATCTTCGAGCCTGACAACCGAAGAGAGGACGTTTAACATGAATTTGGTCACATTTCAGTCCAAGTTCGACTTCAGTGCCATCCAAATGCCATTAAGTGTAAGAGGAAGAAGATGCTTCCATCGTCTTTCGATGGGAGCGATCGACCGTACCGAATCCTTTTTCATGTCAGCTCAGTTAAACATTCTCGTGTGGTTCTCCCCTGAGATTCCGATCTCAGGATACGAGGGAGAGCGGAGACTGTGAGACACAGTCCTAGACATCGAGATCAAATTGATGGGAATGGAGAGTTAAACTGCTGTAACGGCTTTTGTTGGCACCGGTGGTTAGGCGAGTGCCCAGAAGCTGGTTACCATTACCTACCACGTCGCCAGGGGGGCCGTCCACCGTTTACGTAGGAGCAATGGCGCTAGGGTCAGTCTGGGGATAGAATTAAAGATATTCAGTAGAGGATTTGGGCAGAGCGTCAGCCAACCAGCTCAGTCCCTGGCCGATTGATATGACAGAGAGCAGAAAGGAACCTCGACAGCAACAGCAGCAGCAGCAGCAGCAGCAGCAGCAATTCCATCGAAGGCGGTAAATAGGAAAACATGCTGAGACTAAAATTGTATCTCCTGTACTCGAGTTCTCGAAACCACTATTAGATAAAATCCTTGGCCAACTCACAGCCAAATCATTTTTTCGGCTCTAAATTAACAGCAGCAAGATGTTGACAGTTGACATAGAAAAGTATCATACAAAATACATCTGGACGTACTGGGTGGAAATAACCTCTGTCAGATAGTGGTTTAACCCTTAAAATGGCCGCCGTTTTCCAGTAAGGCATTTGAACCTCTGTGGAATGAGATACTATGTCAGTTTATGGATGAAAGTGGCAGAAGGACCCTCCCTGTGCGTATTCACGTAGCAGGCATAAAGAACGTCCGTCGTCCTCTAAAATGGCAAATGCCCATAGTGCATTTTTCAGGGCTTCAGTTTTAGGCGTTTAGAAAGAAGGCGAGTAAAGCATGTACTGTGGAGGCTAAACGTATTCTAGTAGAACGCGTCGTCGGATTCCTACACGTCCAGGGGATCATTAGTCAGTAAAACCTGCTTGGCAACATTTCCTTCTCTTTTTGTACAGTCTTTTCAGTTCCTTAAACACAAAGACGTTTTTGACATCGGGCAGAAAATGCAGAACCCTCGGTCTCTCACTCTGGTGAGCTCTCTGTTTGAAACATTCGCTTATCAAATCCCATGCTCATTCAATCCTGCGCTCAAAAACACTCAAATATGCAAGCCCATAGTTTCATAACTGTAGATGACGTACTTACCTGATTTGGGTAGGTATGTTATATTAAGGTCGAGTTTCTGGCTAAGCTCAAGAAAATTAGCAACTTTGGCGTTACGGTTGGGTTCAAGGCTGGGGTTGTGTTTAATATTAATGTTAGGGTTGGGGCTATGTTTAGATTCCGGATTCAATTTGCCTTCTGCTTTCAGTCGTGGCCAATCCAGCCTTCTTCAACCAATAACCCTGAATTATTTCTTTTCGTAATTTTACATACCTTGCATCGCACCCCCTAAGTTGCGCGGTCGGTTCCGTCACCTCGTTGGTGTAAAAAACTGAACATAAGGCAGAGTTGTGAGTTATCTTTATGTTTTCCGCAGCTTCCGTTTCTCGCCGCGTCCATCTTTCTCGCTGATAGAACTAATATTAACATCCTCCCCCGTACCACAGGAGTCCCTGTGTCCTTTCTTCTCATGTGCTCGGCGCTTTACGTCGCTGCATCACGGTTGACGGCCCTGACCAGAGTGCTAATATCAGCATGCTTGTGTTCGAGGGGGATGATTACAGTAATAGTCCATAATCATAACTGCCTCGGCATTTGGGTTGTGCCAATTACCGCAGAGTCGGTTATTGTTCGCGTGGCGAGAAAGTTGAGGAGGGGCAGATACTGTTCTCTTCCTGCCTCGGTGTGAACTCGAGGGTGAAACAAGTGATCAAGCCATGTGGCCCACATTGACAACCTCGTTTGGAGTCAAGGTCATCCACTGTTAGCGCGAAATCCAGTTGTCCGACTGACCGGAGATGGTTAGGTGGTCGAAAACAAGCTTGTGCCTTGAATCAACTTGGAGGGCTGTTACCTCTATTAGTTCAACTTTTGCCTAACTTGATGGTGCGTGGTCATACGTCGTCTTTTGAACATACCTTACAGGTGTATGAACATTAATGGCATTGTAGCAACTGCACCCTATGCAGAACCACACATGGAGTGACAAGACGCACATTTTATTTTTTCTTCTCAAGTACTCACGAAATTATTCACGAATTAAATTCCAGATATATTTAGGTCCAGCTCAACTTTTTACTGTCATGTGAATTGGGCAGTTGACACAGACAGCCATATGAGTTGCGCAGTGATGTTCAGCAGTTCACATGGAAAATTAGAATGCAAAACACCTGGGGGAATTGTGCTGCAAGTACGCCCCGGTCGACAATGCATGAACCCTTGAAATGACTGCTACTTTCCAATAAGACCTCTGGCGTTCCTTCGCAGCCTTCTTTACAAGTCCATCATAAAGATTGAGGAAGTTGAGTCTGGACACATGCATGGCGAAAGTTCTCTGGTACTTAAAAATCACATTTACTTCTGCATCCGCGCTGACGTTGGCTACTTCAATTTTCATTGTCTCAGGGCTCCCATACATCGGGAAAAGACGCTTCTAGAAAAAAATAACAAGCTAAAAGAACGGACGATTGCGTTTTTGTTACCTGCCTTTCAAAGTTCACAGTGACGGCGGGAAATGTGATTTTACAAGAAACTCGAGCAAACCCACCCTCGGGGAATGCTTTGTTGAAAAAACAGTCATGACAGTGCCCTGGAGTGTCGAACGTCATTGAAAAGAATGTTTCGCTGATTATGTCATAGGGAACAGTAATCCTGATTTCCGAAAGACGTTCTAGATGAAGTTGCACAAAGTCCGTCAAATAAAGTCCGTGCTTATGGCGAGGGCACTTTTCTACATTTGCGAAAAAAATCAATAAAAGAAAAGAATAACGAGAATGCGTGGGAACTTATGTTAGCATATAACCACACTGTGTGTTGATAGTGCTTGTTAATAGACATAATTTCTGGACTATACGTGCCGCCGTCGGTATCAAAAGGAACATTAGTGATGAGGATGTAAATATTAACATATCAATAATTATGATAATGGTACTTAGTTCGAGTTTACAGCCACTGTCAAAAGGCATTGTCAAATGCATTATGGAGAGTGGAGTAATCTTTTGTAGAGATAAATGTGTTTCTAAACTTCAAGGTTCCGCCTACATAAGTATCCTGACAGGGATATCAAAACGTACCGATGCGTTTGAAGCAGGCTTGGCAGGGAAGAGAGGTATTGAAAATCGACAGCAGCATTAAACCAATGTGCATGATGAGTGCTCCACCGCAGAACCAAATGTCTAATGTTTGCATGAAGCGCGGGACTTAAATACTGGCAGCAGCGGGTCATCGATTGGTCCTATCTCTTCATAGATTCCGTGCAGCATTCTTTGGCGTTTTTTATCGCTATCGATGAACCATCGCGTGCGCGGACCACAAAACCATGACGGATGAACTAGTTTTGCAGTGTCTGGGGCATTAGGCTTCATGGTGGTTGTTTTGCTTCACTTGATGTGCGACATTTTAGTGTGTTATGCCTTCGCGGAAGGTCATGAGTTATGTATGTCATCTGAGACGAGAAATTCTCCTAATGCGAGACATGGCAGAAGAGAGGTGTCCTTGTTATAAGAATTCCAGAAATTAAGTTGAAGATTGCCAATTTACCAACATATGGGAGTTTAGGTCAGTATATTTTAAGGGTAATAGGCAGTGCCTTTGAAAACCCAGTGGTTTCGACTGCCAAACACAGTTAGGAGGCATCTACTGCATGAGTCTACGTTCTTCGGTGCCGGTAAGCGTAGGGTATGTAACCCTCCACCCTTTCGTAGTTGGTGTGCTTCATAACAGTTAGTCTGGCAGTATGTTACGAAAGGGGTTATGCAGGAAACAGATTTTGACCTGCAATGGCGTTGTCCATAACAAAAATTGCCAGTGTTGGAATCAGAGTTAGGCTGTGGGTAACGGTTAAAACTGGTGTTAGTTGGGTTATTCTGGGGAACAGGGTTAGATAATGCCTGCGTCGTGAAACTGACCGCCGTTTACCATGTGCACATTTTATGCCTTTTTAACAACTTCCTTCAGTACCTTCTCTGAGAGATTGTTAATTTTGACCTGGGCTGTAGGCACTACGAAGGAATTCCGTGATTTGTAGAGGGGGAGGTCAACAGCGGCATTTGTGCTGACGTTGAAAATTTAAAGGGTGCTCTGCTTCTAAATGCCTGTGGGACTGCAAATATAGACTCTAGGATAATTTTATATTAAACAAATGTGGCATTATGTCAATTCACCGTTCTCTTAAAGGACATGATAGAGACAGTGAAGTGCATCCACAGATAAACTGCTTAAATCCACCTTGATAGATGCTTTTCTTGACAACGCAGTCATCAGCGACGCGAAGACTGTCGGAGATCATTGAAAATGTCGTTTTGCTGATCTCGTATAGGGCAGAACGATCCCGGTTTCAAAATGTCGCTTCACACGGCGTTAAACAAAATCTGTCAAAAAATTCCATGATTGTGGTCTGAGCATTTTTGTTTGTTTTCTATAATGGAAGCAGTGTAAGATGATTCAGAAGGCGATTCTGCGTCAAAAAGTGTCGAGCGTTGACAAAGCTTGGAGTTTGGAGTCGTTTGCTGGAGCTGGGGCAGTTGCGGACGGAGGAACCGCGTCGGAGAAACTGGGAGATTAATCTGGACGCGCATGGCTGAGCACGCAGCAGCGGTCAGGGGGAAAGACGACAGCTCTCAGATTGCAGCTCATTCCACGGAACCTGGTCATATTGTCAAGCTTCAAGAGGTCGAAATCCTAGGCAGAGCTGACAATCGCGTTAGCCGGTAGCTGCTCGTAGGTCCGTAGGTTGGCAATCCATCAACAGGCGCAATGGCCGCCCGGTAGCATATACAGTACGGAGACATCCTCTAAGCAGGGAAATCAGTCACGTGGGGAGGGCGCTGGCGCTCAAATATCCTGTCGACAGCGGGCCAAATTGTCGAGTTGCGTGCCACGTCGACACCCAACACGGATGAAGAAATTGCAGCAATTAACGACTCGGACGCGGGCTGACGAGCCATCATCGCCTTCATTCCGACCCGCAGCGGTGATCACGAGAGCTGTTAACTATAGTACGTATGTGGCCCCATGGCAGCTGTGTACTATAAATACTTCACTCTTTTTGCCTCCACTACTTTTATATGCGACCAGCTCTGGTGATGGGTTCGAGTGAGAATGCGAAACGTCAGGCCAACAAATTTCTTGTTCCAGTGATCGCATCTTTTTCTTCTCTTCCTTCTTCTTCTTCTTCTTCTTCATCTTCTTCTTCCTCTTTCTCCTCCTCCTCCTCCTTCTCCTCCTCCTCGTCTTCTTCGTCTGAACTGCTTCCTGAAACTCACCTCTTCGTTTTAATCATCAGTGCTTGACAATAAATCACTCTGTAGCACGCTTTGCCCTGACTGAATTAAAGACATGCATATACAACAGGATCTTTATGCTGTCAAACCTTTTTGCAACGGCTTATGAACTGACTCCATCCTCTTCATACCTTGGACCTCGAATAAAGCACTGACGGTCTTTGCTCCTTATCGTCTCCCTCCATTCTTTTTCTGTCGCGTCTTGAAGTGACATAAGTAGTCTGATTCAACCGCCGTCTACACTTTATCTATGTTATTAAGTAGAAGGTAATAAATAAATAAAGGTCGTGAACTGTTTCGGCAGCAATAAGTATTGCTGTTTATGTTTGCTTGAAGTTGACACATTTTTTAGAATATTTCTGCTTTAACCGACAAAAACTTAATATATATTTTCAATATGGCATTTAGAGATGAAGAAAATGTAGAACTCAGTCGGCACGTCGACTGAATGAGATGAATATGCCGAAGTTCCGCTAGCATGCATTTAAGTGAAATGTCTAAGGGTGAAGTTTTGACACTTACCGAGTCGTGGGAAGGGAAGAAGTCAGGATTAAAAACAAGGAAAGGGGTCGTATGCATCGCTGGTGTCCTACCGCCAATTAAACTTGTCAAGTGGATGCGTTTGAGACTGCAGGATTTTAGTGCGATTGAATGTCAATACGTGATTAGTGACCATTTCATCCTACACCTTTTCCATATTCTCATATGTCTAATTAATGGCAGCTTTATAAGCCTCTGTTTGTGCCTGGTTGTCTTCCAGCACGTAGGTCGATGTCGGGTACAGCAGCGATCGTGGAAGATAGGAACGTTGTGTCTGGGCTTAAAGCCAGTTCCTTCGTTGTCGGCATGGTAAATTAGGCAACTCATGTGACTCATGGCATCCCGAATTTTCAGCAGGGCCTACCTTAATATACACGCAGTGGTGTGATTTATGGACAGAATCAACAAAATATTGACATATATATATATATATATATATATATATATATTAAAGTTCAGTTTTTACCAGGCGTACATTTGTTCACTCTGACGGTAGTCAAAAGTTTCTTAACTCGTCGTTTTATGGGAAACTAAGAGGAACTGCGTTGCATATGTGCTGGCACACGTTGACTGTGCCACACAGTACGCACGAGGATTCCGGCGCCGATACAATAACCCCTCTGACGAAAAAAGCGGCATTATCTTCCTAGTCAGAAAAACGGACAGACCTGGGTCAACCACAGAGGCATCTTCCTTGCCAGAGCCGCAGGCACAATCTTTGTTGCATCCTACGCAGTAGCCGGAACCTTTGTCTGCAAGCGAATGAAAATTCCGAAGCAACCTCGCGACCGTCCACATGATGTTCGTCGCAAGTCAAATGCAAGAACTGAAGATCAGAGTCAACATAACCGTCGCAAATTTGACAAAAACCTTCGATGCAGTCAGGAATGATATATTTCTTAAGAATTATGCTGACACTCGGCTGCCAAGAGCGTTTAGGCAGGTGGCAGACAAATCAACGGTGGAATGCTATTTCACCTATAAATGCCGCTAAGGATTATTTATTACGTTAGCCATTAAATCGGTGGTAAGCAATTAGAGTCTTAACCTGATTGTGAATGTTCGTCCTACGTTTGAGAATATTCTCAATCCTAACCGATAGTACAATCTGCAAGTGGGTTAACGATGTAACGTTTGACTTAGAACGCTAAGTGAGAGAAAAACCGTAGTTCGAGTCCTAGATCACACTGGGCTAAGGTCGGGTATTGCTTCTGGCAAATAAGCCAGATAATTTCTTAGCTTCGTTGGTAAATGAAACCGTCAGCGACCTTCTTAACAAACTGTTTACCGAGGCGAATACTATGCTTGACCGTGGATACCTAGCCTAACTGCTCAACGACTACCTCAAAACCTTCTTTCCTTTTTCTACGCCGATGGGCTCATCGCTATCCGGACTTATCGCTGAAGCAGATCTTCAAAGGTAAGAAGCATTGATGTTCGCAACATAAAAGTCGACATTTTGGGCGCGGTTTGTGGAAGATACTTTCATCGTTCTCAAACAGGAAGCGGTCTCAAAATTCCACGCGTCCCAAATACTCAGTTCATCATGGAGACAGAGAATAACAATCAGAACGCCTTCCTAGACGTCCTGGTGTACCGCAAGGCCGAAGGGAGCCTGAAAACGACGGTCTGCAGGTGGGAACCGAGATTTTTGGTTGTGGAGTTTGACACTCTACCACTGGGCCACGGGCCCGTTGTCCTGTCAGTTATGATCAGGAATGTTAACCACCTATACCATTAATCGTTGTTCGACCGCCTGTGGGTGTAGCTTTGCAGTGGAAGCAGTAGCTACAAGACCATTACTGGCCGAACGCCTGACGAACAAATTGCATTGTCCCCGAGTGCTCTTTACTCATTTTCTCCAGGTCACAAGCTTAATTTCGACAACGGGATGGAGCAGCCTTTCACACACACAGGATAGTTCGACCGTCGGTTTAGAGTTCATGAGGTAGCATCGGACCGTTTGACGGTACCACTTAATTCAGGAAATATTTCACATACTTGCTTTTTAAGTAGTATATGTTTTCAAACTTCAGAATCTCTGTCTGTCGGAGGCCGAGAGCAAACTGAGGGCAACATTCTGACAAGGTTTGCCGTTGACATTGATGCGTGCTGACGGAAAATGTGGGATTATATTAGCACAAACATCTCCGTCCCCTTCAGACATCTAACACCTTTCTGACTGATATAACCCCACCCTAACGACAGTTGAGGGAATTTTACGAGAATTAGCACATTGCGAGCATGCAGATAAATTATCCCTCAAAGGCCGTGTTCTTCAGCTCCAACGCCACCCGTTGTAATGTCTAGACAGACAAAGTACTCCGGTTAACGCTGAGGAGACTTAAACACCAAAAATATTGAATACAGAAATAAACTCTATGCAAGTGTTCCCTGTATAGCCTCCCTGGAGGGAATAGTTTGTCCGACACGGAAGATTGAGGTGTGGCGAAGTGTCAACTGCACTAACATATAGCAGAATGTTTCTTATCCAATCAGTATTTTCTAACGTGCAGCGCCGTCGGCCTTAAACCTTGACAACTCCCCTGACAAACACATGACCTTCGTCTGGTTTTCAATATGCTATGTCATTATATAAAAGTATCAACTTAAGTCACCGCGAGTTGTTGTTGGTCGTTTCGTGCTGAACGTCGATCAGAATCTGCTGGTTATAGCAAAAGAACTCAGTAGCCCTGTAGCTTAATGGGAATATCGATGGGATTCAGAAGAAAACGTTCTCAAATCTCCACCGTTCGTGTCTGCATACGATAAATGATTAACATGTGGCAGAGCACTCATCCCTTGAAACTAAGACTCGCATTCATCTTTATCCTGAAATCGCCTTCTCCTCTCTGCCAAGGCTGCTTCACACGCCTCAGTAAGTGTGGTTTATTCTGCGAAAACCGCGCAGTCAAATCCATTTCAGAAGACTGCTGTCAGTAAGTGCCTTGTGTCACGCAATACTAGGCGGGGTACTGAAATGCCACCAAAAATTTATCAAACGGTCCCCGATGACCGCCTGCAAAGGCCAGTAATTATGGAATTTTAATATCGCAACACGACCATTCACAGAGCATATAATTTGCCCATTTATCAATACTTCTCTTTATACAATGCAATGCAGTATATATCTAAATCCAAAATTTATGTGAGTCCTAAACGTAATTTCTATACAGCATACAGTGGCGCAGGCTTCATCTCAAACAGAAGATGTACTGATTACCTGGGTGTATTGTGGCGTAAATATGTCCAGCAAGATAATTCTGGAGCCTTTAAAATGACTGCAGTTTTCCAGTCAGATATTAGTTTTCTTTCGGCGGCCTTCTTTGTGAGTTTACTAAACGATTGTGGAAGCTGAGCTTGATAATGTGCACGGCATAATTCCTTTCGAACTCGAAAATGAGGTTGACTTCGGCGGTCGCACTGACATTGGCTAGTGGCGGTCTCATTGTCTCGTAGCATATGTGAGCCAGAATTACAGCGTTCTAGAAAAATAACAAAGAACCCTTGAAGTAGGAGAGGTCGGCATGTGAAACAGCAAAACGCGATTAATATTTACAGTAGATGTGCTAACTCATGAAATGTCAACCAAAATTTCGAAATGCGTTCTCGTTTCGAAAAGATAAATTAAGTAGAGTTGTAAAACCAATCATGATGCAGCACAAATCTATAATGATCCAGTTACTTCAGGGTGTCGGCTTTCGAAAGAACGTATTTTCGGCTGCATGCAAGATCTATACTCTGCAAAAAAATGACTACTTATGTAGCATGCAATTTTCTCATTGATTTTCGATGCCCTTGAGAATTCCATTATATTTCATGGAAAACATGCATAAAAATATTCAACCCTTTACCTATTCGGTAGAAAATCTCGTCTTCTTTCAATTTCATACTCAAAAGGAGAGTATAATTCGGTTTTAATAAAGTTTCTAATTGTGAAATTTTTCAGTACCGTTAAATGGCCGTTCCTGAAACGTCATGTATCTGCATTTACGAATGTGGCTTGTAAGGTTAACAATATTGCTCAAATCCACTGCTTAATTTTATGAACCTCATATGGTCTCCTCTTAACACCGTAGACAAATGCATGGTTTTCCGTACACGGAAAATATACAGCTTGTAGTTTTGAAACCCTGAATGCAACAGCAGGTTGGGTTCAAAATTATTCGGGAATTAGATAAGTTTTTTTTAAAACCGAATTATATTCTTCTTTTGAGTATGAAATTGGAAGAAGACGTGATTTTCTACCGAATAGGTAAAAGAATGAATATTTTTATGCATGCTTTCCATGAAATATAATTGAATTTTCAAGGGCATCGAAAATCAATGAGAAAATTGCATACTACCTAAGTAGTCATTTTTTGCAGAGTATAGATATTGCATGCAGCCGAAAATAAGTTCTTTCGAAAGCCGAAACCCTGAGGTAACCGGACCATTATAGATTTATGCTGCATCGTGATTAGTGTTACAACACTACTTAATTTATCTTTTGCAAACGAGAACGCATTTCGAAATTTTGGTTGACATTTCATGAGTTAGCACATCTACTGTACCTTTCTGTGAAATTCCAAAGTAACAAAGGAAATTTAATTACCCATAAAAACCGTGCAATTCCCCTTTGTGAACGGTTTTTACGTAAATGCAGTCTTCAATAAACCCCGGATCGTCGAATGTCATTGAAGAGCTCGTCTTGCTGAACTCGTAGTAAGCCACAGATATCGCCACCGTATCACATCGTTTCGCACGGAATTGCACAAAGCCTATTAGATAAAATCCACGGTTATGTCGCGGCGCACTTCTTTAAAAAATAAAAAAAAGTGGCGAGGCGGCTGATGAAACGTAAAACGCCAGCTCCGTCCATACACTGGTGATCGACGGCGGTAAGACTACCTGAGTTCTGAATTGATCTTTGACTGTTTGGTTTGCTTTGATCTGGTTTCTTTTAATTGCTGGATTAAAATAGATCACATTGGTTGGAATGCGTGCTATCAGAACTTTCACTCGCACTTTAACGGCAACTTAATCAATAGGCCTGTCTGCCTGCTGAGTACTTGAGAAGATTCGCAAGAAATAATCGATAATTCCGCTGAGCACCACACAAATATACTGGTGTAACTGAATCTCACCCCCGTCTTCCTATCTTTCTACCGTCGCCGAAGGAGTCCTCTACGATAAAGGGATGTTGACGATGGAAGTCTGCTACTTTCCACATAAACAGCACTTACTGCCTTAGCATGATTTATGAACGCATTCACTTTGTGTGTCAAATCTTTTTATTTTGCTAATAAGGATTATGTGGCAAGTTTAGAAGGATTATTTAGATTTTACTGGCACCGCTGGTGATCCCGTATCTGGTCGTCCCAGATTCCAACACTTCTCCCCTATGAAACAGCGCAGCAGCGTCAGTATTGCCGCAAAATAATTGTTGTTCACTGATTCTCACTCGCCTCGCCACGTTTGTCGATTTAGAAAAAACGCCCGCGACACAACCATGGATTTTGTCTAACAGACTTTGTGCAATTCCATGTGGAGCGACTCCAAACATTGGCGATAACTGTGTCTTACAACGAGTTCAGGCAGATGTGCTTTTCAAGGACATTCAACGTCCCGGCATTAACTGAAGAATGCGTTTATGTGAGAGGTTTTGCGCAGGCGAATTTGCACAGTATTCCTGGGTAAGTACATTTCATGTTCTTGATTTGGAATTTTACAGACAGGTAAACATTAACCGTGTTTTGCTATGTCACATGCAGACCTCTCCTATTTCAATGGTTCTTTATTATTTTTATAGAAGCCTACGATCGCAGCTCACATATGCTCGGAGATAATGATACTTTATCCAGTCAATGACAGCGCGCCAGTGCTGAAGTCAACCTCATTTTCGAGTCCGGAAACGTCTTCGCAATTCACATCGCCAAACCTAACTTCCCCAACCACTATGATGGGACTGTGAAGATAGCTGCCGAAAGAAACCTAATATCTATTTGGAAAAGTGCAGTCATTTCAAACGTTCAAGCATTATCTGGCTGGGCATATATGCGACACAATGCCCCCAAGTGTTATGTGTGATGACTGTCTGGCCAACTCTGCCTGGCTTGTTTCTGTCCCCAGATCCTTTTGTTGGGCGGATGACAAGGGTTTGTTGTGTTTGTGATATACTCTGTACGTAATTGTTCGTCCTTGTATAAAGGGAAATATACGCTGGCCACCTCTTGCTGCATTACGGAATTCATTGCAGATGCGCAATGGGCATTATGTCTTGGTAGTAGTACGCGGGCTCAGATGTGGCCATACGAACACGCGTCTGTTCCATCATTTATTTTCACGCAAACGCAGGCTTCGTATAACCCCACGCCATCGAATTTCATTGAAATCTCGTCTGGCTGGACTCGTCGTAAGGCACAGTTATCGTCAGTGTATGAAGTGGATCCACATGGAATTGCACAAAGTCTGTTAGACAACATCCATGGTTGTGTCGCGGGCGCTTTCTGTTAAGAACGAAAAATGCGGCGTAGCCGTACAGTTCTTACCACAGAAACCCTGAAAAGATACGCGGAGAATCAACTGGAAAGTACCTTCGTAAAGATAGAAGAACTGAAGCGTCACGTGTGTCGACGCACAGCCGTCTTAGACACCCTGACAGACGACGATAGACGAGAGTTCGACAGCTACACTCAATTCATAGGAAGAAAACACGGAGAGGCAATAAGTTCCGCGCTTCTAAGAAGCGTACATGAAAGGAAACCACAATCACGGTTTCCGAAGGATCCAAGTCGGTACGTACACAACCACTCTTATATGACACTTGATAAAATATCACTTGAAGCATTAACCCTTGGTCCTAAGTTTTGCATGCCTCGTCGAAAAGTTAATCAGTTGGAATTGGAAACTCAGTTCGAGAACCTATGGAATCAAACCTATGACCTAGTGCCCTCTTCCACAGACAGTATCCAACACTTTAAATCAACACTGGTGAATTGCAGTTATCAGTACCTGAACAAGGGGCCAAAAATTCAGGGATTGCTGACAAAAGCACATGTGGAAAAGTTAAAAGAACATCGAGAGAACAAAGATATCTTGGTAACTAGACCAGACAAAGGAATAGGCGTCGTTATAATGAACAGATCGGATAATGTAGCGAAGATACAGTCCATATTATCAGACCAGAAGAAATTCAAGAAGGGAGACAAAGAAAAGGATTGCATGGAAGAAGTAGAGGCGAAACTGACTGACTGTCTAAGAAGGCTCCACACAGGGGGTCACATAAGCGACCGTGACCTAGAACAGCTTCGACCAGTCGGCACACATATCCCTCGACTATATGGCCTACCTACAATCCATAAGGAAGGCCTGCCAGTCCGTCCGATTTTAGACATGCGAAACTCTCCGTATCATGCGATAGCAAAGTGGCTAGCAGAGAAACTCAAGCATGTACAGCGTCAGCTAGCACCACGCAGCTACCGAGATACCTTTGAATTCATTAACGACATCAAAGACCTTAACGTCAACGGCATGGTGATGTTCTCGCTAGACGTCTCATCACTTTTTACAAGCGTTGCGGTCACCGAGACAGTTGACTACCTCTGTGATTTTCTATCTGCCAGCCAGCAGGAAATAGGGATTCCGAAGAATAAACTCTAGGAACTTTTACTAAGATGCACATTAAATGTGCAGTTCCTGTTCGACAACCAACTCTATAGACAAGTAGACGGCGTTGCTATGGGCTCACCCCTTGGACCTCTCCTAGCTGATGTCTTCATGGGAAAATTGTAGAGATTCCAACTAAGCGAACAGATCGATAATCTTAAACATTACGGTCGCTATGTTGACGATATCTTTGCCATTGCCACTGCAGAAACCGATGTAGCAACCCTCTTAGATGCGGCAAATCAGGCAAATCCGTCGATCAAATTCACGCTAGAGATGGAAACGGCCGGTTCGCTCCCTTTCTTAGATGTTCTTCTAAGCAGGAGACCTAACGGGAGTGTCCGAAGAAGCGTCTATCGGAAGAAAACCTGGTCTGGACAATACAGTAACTTCGCCAGTTTCGTACCCCTCCAACAAAAACGAAATCCAGTCCGATGTTTGGCACAAAGGGCTAGAAAAATTTGCTCAGCAGATAGCATCGAGGAGGAGCTCAGAAAAATCCAGGACTTCCTTCGCTGAAACGGATATCCTGAAAGGTTTATTGAAAAGAATATTACTGAACGACCGATCAAACCCGCCACATCGACCGCCGAAAAGAAGACTTTGTTCCTCAAGGTCCCTTTCCAAGGGGACGCCGCGAGTGAACTCCTAAGGAGACGCCTTGATCAAGTTGTCTCGCGAACCTTCCCAGCAGCAAGGGTTCAAATAACATTCTCTACCAACCCGATTTTACGCGGAGAAGGTAAGGATAAGTTGCCACCGCAGACCACCTCAATGTGCATATATTCCTTCACTTGCTCCTGTGGAGCAGGTTATATTGGTCGCACGAGTCGGCGCTTATCCAAGAGAATACGCGAACACCTTCCCGCATGGCTGGCAAAAGGTGAAACTAGGAGAGTAGACAGCGCCATTCTCGCGCATGTAGTCGATTCCGGACATCGTGTGGACCCCAACGAAGCTTTTCGTGTAATTTATAAGGTCCCATCGAGCTATCCTAAGCTACTAGGCCAGCGCCAGTTACAGACAGCGGAAGCAGCCGCCACTAGGCTACGAAAGCAAATCTTATGAGCGCATAAGAACAACGTTCAGGCTCCGCGCCTACAGTGATCGAAGGTCGACTAACGCTGCTACACTTCGCGCTCTTCCGCTCTCACCCCGCCCCTGACAATGACTGCTATTACCCACCCCACCCCCTCACCCCACATTCCCACACCCCGCCCGTGTTTTAAGTAGAAATTTTATCGATTTTCTTACCGCTGACGTGTTTTTTTTCTTCTACCCCGTTCTCATATAACTGACGACGAGAATTTATCGAAAGCAACGTATGGTCGCCACCTCGTCTTCTGATTACTGCTTTGGGAATTTTCGCAACTCCGAATATGTATTTCATTGGTTATATCCTAAGCAGTGTTAATAAATGAGCAAATTATATGCTCTGTGAATAAATGTGTTACGCTCTTAGGCATGCTCTATTCGCAAAAGTCTTTTTAATCAAAACACAGGCTTTCTTGTTTAAAAGTCTTACTTCACTACGCATATCGTGAGATTTTACATTCTACTTTTTCATATATGGTAGTGCTATATTTATTTATTTTATGGGAAAACTTTGCCTATGCTACTAGTGTAAACCGCAACAATATGGGATATGCCTTCTGTTCTACGCAGAATAAAAGGCTTTCTCCATTGAGGCTTCATTTTGCCACTTTATATTACAGAATTGGGCCTGAATATCACCTATCGTTCTTGCAGAAATGTACCCGCGACACAACCGTGGATTTTATCTGACAGACTGTCCAATCCCACGTGCAGCGACTGCATACAATGGCTATAACTGTGCCTCATAACATAAAACCTTTCAAACTAAATTCACGATGGCGAGTAAGCCATGTCCGGAGTAATCTCACTCAGCAACGAGAAGGCACATGTTTGAAAGCGACTACTGAAAATGCAGTTGCCTAACTTTTTCAGAACACAGTGACGTCAGACGGATCACTCCTCAGAGTGACCATCGGAACATCGCGTTTACACATTCAGACATCTAGGCTGTAATCCCAGCTCGTTTGCATAGCCACTGAGGTGCACGCGAAACACGAGTCGTTCTTAAAACTCGCCTCCCCAAAAGGTTATAGGCTGAAACTACTTTTTTTCCACCTTACGCCCACGCAATCCCGCCTGTAATGGAAGACGAGGTCAGGACTGGCCTGTTGGCTGCGTGGCGTTTCAAAGGATTTTCGTCACTTTGACTTCCTCTTATCTAACCGGTAACGCCACCCCCCCCCACCCCCACCCCAGTTCAAAGCTTACAGAAAGTTAAACTCTTCTTACACATCGTCCCTGCTTTACCCTCGCAGAACATTTGGAGTTAGTTCTCAAAGAGATCAAAGCGTGCATTTGGCTACAATCGATTTAGCACCCTGCTTTGAGACCTGTCTGTCTGAGTCATGGGTTAACTGCATGCCGAGAGGTCAGGTCACTGGACGACGGGCATACATTTTGCCAGCATTCTCTCGCTCCTCCTGCCCCTCTCCCTCCTCTTCCTTCTCCGCCTACGTAGGAAGCTACTGGGAAACACCGATCACCCCAAACCCTAAAAAACCTTCAGCTGTCATTTGATTGCCTGCTGGTTTCGGCTGCGACACCCACTTGAAGGAAAACAGGAGCCCGATCTGCACGGCGTACTCCTGGTCTTTTTGACCAAACAGTATCCCTCTCACGCATCAAGTCCTGTTCAGTGACAGTGTACAATACTGACCGGTTGCCGGCGCACGTTCAGGCGTCCTCGTCTAAACTTACTTGTCGGATTCACTTACATAGATGACTTCACCGAAATTTAATTAAAACACGCCAGATGTGGAAACATGGTGAGACCACAATCTTATTTTCTCTACACGGGTCCCACAACTCCCATGTTTAATACCACATTAGAAATAGTAAGGGATTGCGTAATTAAAACAGCGGGGCATCAAACAAAGCATCTGGGCGTATCGTGCTGCAAATAGGCCCAGTAAGCTAGCGCTTGTGCTTTTGCGATGACTGCTCTTTTCCATGTCGACGCGTGATTTTCTCTGATTGATTCCTCCAGAGTTTTCTCACGGAGGTTGGGAAAGTTGAACTTCGCCATATGGAAGGAGACAGGTCTTTGAGGCTGGAAAATTATGTTTGCCACTGAATTCGCACTGACGTTGGCCAGTCGTAGACTGACCGTTTCCATAGTTGCTACATCCCGTAAAATGCTGATCTACATATAAAACACATGAGGACATTCAACGCTGCGCATACTTACCTTTCTGGTAAAATGAAGAGTAATGACGGGAAAAGTGATTTTGCAATAAAACTGGGCGAATGCACCTTCGTGGAATGCTTTCTTAAAAACGCAATCGTCACTGAACCCCGGAGTGTCGAAGGTTATTGAGAAGACTGTTTCGCTGAAACCGTCATAGGGAACGGTAATCGTGATTCCCGTAAGACGGTCCACGCTAAGTTGCACAAAGTCTGTCAAGTAAATTCCACCATTGTGGCGAGGGCACTTTTCTATGTTTGTGGGTTTTGAAATGCAAAAAAACATTGTTGTGAAAGACGTCTGGGTAAGGACAGCGCTTGACAATTAAACAGACATATGGATAGTGCTTTCTGCAGCCGTTAAAGAAAAAAGTTCACGGTTTAGACATGGGCAGTATAAATATTATACAGTAGGTATAATAGAGCGTGTTGTGTAAAGCAGAACTGTGTCCGTAGTTGAGGTATATACGTCAGTGGTCTGAATAATTACATTTGACTGGAATGTCTTAGGAGAGGTGTCGACACGTACCGGGGCGCGTGAAGCAGGCCTGGCAGAGAAGAGCGGAGTGGAGAACCGAGAGGAGCGTTAGGCCCCAATGCATGATGAGTGTTCTGTCGCACGGCCTAATCTCTAATGATGACATGAGATCTCTGCACTTGAAGAGAGCTGGTTTTCAGTCCCTGATTGGTCCTACGGCCTCACAGATTTGGTGCAGTCTCCTTCTATGCTTTTGCCTCTTGCGATGAATTAGCTCACCGGCCCTAAAACCCTCGTGAATGAACTTATGGCCTTTTTGGCTTGTTCATCTTTGCTTACTTGCATACTGCCAGGGGTTTTGCCTGTGGTGAGGTACCTGACTAATTTACCTTTGGCAACTTAGTCCCATTTTCTTTAACCGCATTGCTTGTTTACATGTGACGAGAAACGACACACCTGTACAACCCGCCTTGATAGCGTGATCCTCTATCGTGGTCTGTTGTCAGTTTTCTTAACGTTCAAAATCTCTGCATTATTCACTGCTCCGTTTTTACTTACTGCCTTAAGGCTAGGGACTCGTGAGATATAACTCGCTAGTCCGTGAGAACATTACCTTTTACGACAAGCCTTCTACCCCTGCGTACGTCTAATGCGTAGATACGTGGAGTAATTATAAATAGGCGATGACATGAAAGATGAAATGAATGCATATATAGCTGCGAAAATGTAAATATCCCAGGTGTTCGAACCATATCTCGTGTCTTGGGCACATGTTAACGCTCTGCACGCAGAATGAGGCGCCCCC
>CACRXP010000042.1:1431489-1462230 GCA_902702965.1 Spirometra erinaceieuropaei | reverse complement strand
CCAAGTGGTCGAGAGTAAGACTGTGCCCTGAACACGGTGAATTAGAGGCAGCCATAAACAGTTTATATGCTAACTCGTGAAATATTAACCGAAAGACGCAAGTGCGTTCTCGACTCCAAATGATTACTTAAGTAGGGTTGCAACATTAATCAACGTGCAGCATAATGCCATCATAATCCAGTTACCACAGGTTACCGGCTTTTGAATGAACCCCTTTCCGCCCGCCTTCCTACCTAAATAGCATGGCTTTTTTTCCCTTGATTCTTGATGTCTTCATAAATTTTATTATATTTCATAGAAAAGACGCATAATAGTATTCATTCTTTTACTCATTTGTTATGAGATTACATCTGCTCCAATCTTAGTTAAAAAGGCAGGGTATAATTCGATTTTCCAGTTCGACTGACCAGCCTTTTTTTGCTGAACCGACACTTTGTGTGTGTGTGTGTGTGTTGTAGGGGTTCCCAACCGTGGGTTCACGTGATGGTCGTAGTGGTCGCTCAATTGCTTGCAGGTGCAGACTACGCCTGGCGACCATTTGCTGGCACCCCTCTCTCACATATGACTCCCCGATGGTGGGCTCTGCTCAGCAGCCACACCCCGGTCACCGCCTCGACCGGCGGCCTAATCCAAGTGAGGGTATCCGTGTGCGCATCTGCACACACGGTACTGTGGTCTCCGCTGGCCGAATGGATTTTCGTTCGGCTCTGCTTGGACCACCGTAGGAGGCCACCAGGTAAGTGGATCCTCAGGTAAGTGAACGTTGCTCTGTTTCCCACCTAACTTACCTGGTGGAGTCCAATGCTGTATGCTGCTCTTTTTACCTGCTCTGTATCTGTGCTTCTCTCCGCTTATAGCTAGCTGTTATTGTGTTTGACTTCGAATGATGCCATGCTGCTTCGGTCTGTTCTATTGTGTGTATCATTTCAACTACCATCCCCCCCCTACTTCACTCCATCACATCACCATCACCACCATTGTCCCAGGTTAATTGGGGTCGTTCTCTTACTAACAAAATGTCGTGGCGCATAGTGGAGATCGGCAGCCGTCTGGGATAGTCGGGCAGCCCTATTAAGGTGTGTACTGCCTGGCTTTTCGACGGGGAAGGGACTAGAAAAGGTGTCCTATAAATTGCTGGTAACCACGCTGTCTGTAGACTGGCCGTGGTCACAGACAAAACATACACAGTCGAAACAGCTAAAACCGGAACAACAACAACAACAACAAGCACTCTCTTCCTCGTCCTGCGTATTCTCGTTCTTCCCCTCCTCCTCCACTTCGCCGCCGCAATCGTCAGACTGGCAGGGTGAGTCCGCCCATCCTGGCAGCCTGGAATTTTCGTTCTCTTGTAGACAATCTGAGGTCCAACCGACTGGAACGGAGAACGGCGCTGGTGGCTCGGCAACTAGCGCGCTACAAGGTGGAAATCGCCTTACTCAGCGAGACCCGGTTCTCTGAAAAAGACCAACTGGAGGAAGTGGGTGCCGGCTACACCGTCTTCTGGAGCGGTCGACCCAGGGCAAAGAAACCTGACGTCGGTGACGCATTCGCCATCGGGAACGACATCGTGGACGACTGCCCGTTTGCCGCAGGGCATCAGTGATCGCCTGATGAGCCTCCGTCTGCCTCTCCGGGGTGGGGGCAAATTCGCCACCATCATCAGCGCCTACGCTCCGCCGATGACTAGCCCCGACGCCGCCGCAAGAGACAAATTTTGCGAGGACCTGCACGCCCTCTTGGCGACTGTGTCGAAGGCAGACAAGTTGATTGTCCTTGGTGACTTCAACGCCCTCGTCAGCCTGCAGAGGACTGCTAGGTCCCCATGGTCTCCGCGGCTCAAAGGACAACGGCCTCCGCAGCTGCGCAGAACACCGCCTCATCCTGACGAACACGTTCTTCTGTCTGTCGGAGCGAGAGAATGCCACCTGGAGGCATCCTAGGTCGCGTCAGAGGCACCTGCTGGACTACGTCCTCGTCCGGAGGCGAGATCAGCGGGACGTGCTGGGGACAAAGGCGATCGCAGATGCTGACGGGTGGACCGACCACCGCCTCGTCATCTCGAAGATGCGCATTCGCCTACAGCCTCGCAGGAGACCACAAGGTAAGCGACCCCCAGGTAAGTTGAATATTGCCTTGTTGTCTTTGACCGCTCACCATCTCCATTTCAGCAATGAGCTAGCTCAACGGCTAGACAACATTCCTATCGCTGCCGACGCCGCCGCCGCCGCTGCCGACAAGGCCTCCGTGGAGAACCGCTGGCGTCAACTGCGAGACACGGTCCATCGACGGCGCTAGCCGTCCTCGTTCGCACACGTCGCCAACACCGGGAGTGGTTCGACGACAACGATGTCTTCATCGATTAGAAGAAGCGATCGCTGGAACAAGGGCTTTATTCGCCTAGCGTTTCGGATTCTCACTTGAATCCATCATCAGAGACAGTGGCAGAAAAGGTTGACTCGTGCACGGGAAATCGCAGTATTTATAGGATGCAGTTGCAATGCTACCGCATACCTATAGCAATTAACAGCGCTCCCCTTCATCAAGGATGTCTGCCCGCCGGTGCGCTAATTGCTTGATGGACGGCATGCGAGTTGGTATTTGCCGAAATGTCATCACCCGTGTTGGGTGTTGGTGTGATGATTGCTCAGTCATCTGGCTCGCCGGCTTGCGTGCTCCCCGAGTGGTCAATTACTTTGGCCAGCCTATGCCTCAGCACGGAATATGGAGTGGGGATGTCGTTGCACATGTTGGTAAACTGAGTTCCCTTGAACCATGACTCAAGTAACTGGCGGCTCACGCGATTATCCCCTCACGCGAGAATTTCGGCCTCATCGAACTTGAATATATGGCCGGATCTCGTTGAATGGACCGCGACCTGAGAGTTGACGTCATTTCTCCGTACCGCTGCCGCGTGTTCGGCAATTCACGTTCAGAGCAGTCTTCCAGTTTCTCCGACGTAGTTGCTGTGTCCGCAATTGCACCAGATCCGGTAAACGACTCCAGATGGTTCTTGCCGTGGCAATGGGTCTTTTGGTCTCATCACCTGACGCATCGTGGTGGCCTCCGATCTGTGTGCAACACCAACCCCAAGTGGTGCAAGAAGACAGCTAACGGCCTCGGAGACGTTCTTGATGTACGGGATCGCTCGCCAGAATTTCGGGTTGGCACCGTTTTGTCGATCGTCTCGTTTGCGCATACACCGGTTGACGAAGTTGCGCGGGTAACAATTTTCTCTGAAAACCCGTCGGCAACCTTGTCTTCCGGTTCACTGTAGTGCGTCTCAACACGCCGAATTAGCGTTCTTACGCAACTGCGTTTGTGGCTGATTGGGTGGTTACTGTTGAAGTTCAGTATTTGCATCGTGTTCGTCGCTTTCTTGAACACTTTGGTCTTTAGGCCATCACAATCTTTGCGACAGCCGAGGACATCAAGGAATGCCAGCTGGTTATTTTCTTCCTCCTCCATCGTAAATTGTATGTCCGCGAAGAAGCTGTTGAGACGTTCTTCGAACGTTAGCACCTCACCCCGTTCGATGACGACGAAGGTATCGTCCACATACCGAGCCCAGAATTTCGGTCTGCGGTGTTGGAAGACCAGCGGCGCCTCGGCGATGAATACCGAAATCGGCGAGCCCATTGGTGCGTCCTTCACTTGCTCGTAGATTGTTCCGTCAAACGTGAAATACATCCTTAGACAGAACTTTAGGAGCTGAAGAACTTGTGCATGTCCGAGATGATTCTCCATTTCACTGTATTTGCTTCGTAGGAGTAGCTCGACGATCTCGATTGCCAGATCCTGGGGATAGAAGTAAAGAGGGACGTGACATCAAAAGATACCATGACCTCATTTGGAAAGAGACTTTCTCCTTTAAGCTCCTCCAGGAATTGTGTCGACGAACAGAAGGTGGTGTCCGAATGAGCGGTCAGAAATTTGAGGCGCCGAAACAGCCATTTTGCCAGGGCGTACGCTGGAGTGCCTTTGAGCGATGCAATGGGCCGGAGAGGAACGCCCTCCTTGAGCACCTTGGGGAGACCCTAGAATCGGGCCAAGGCCGTTTCTTGGGCTCTCACCATGCGTCGATCGGTCGGTGTTATTGCACCCGAGTTCTATAGTCCCAACAGCGTCGCATTAATTTCGCGTGTCAGCGTCTTTACGGGGTTGGTTTCACAGGGGACATAAAACTGGCGATCATCCAGAAGGGTTTTGGCCTTTCTGACCGCGCTCTTCCAGGAGATGTGGCGTCAAGGTGAAGTCCCGCAAGATTTCAAGGACGCAACCATCGTGCATCTCAACAAACGAAATGGAAACCGCTAAATCTGCGACACTCACCGTGGCATCTCCTTGCTGAACATCGCCGGGAAGATCTTCGCTCGCATCTATCTCAACCGCATGATCATCCACATAAAATAGAGTGCTTTACCGGAAAGCCAATGCGGCTTTCTTCGTCATCGCGGGACCACGGATATGATATTAGTCGCCCGTCAGCTACAGGAGAATGGCCAGCAGATGCGGACCCACCTGTTCTCTACCTTCGTGGACCTGACGAAAGCCTTCGACACGGTGAATCGTGAAGGACTGTGGAAGATCATGCAGAAATTCGGCTGTCCAGAGTGATTCACTCAGATGGTTCGTCAGCTGCATGACGGTATGATGGCGCGAGTCACGGACAAGGGAGCTGTCTCAGAAGCATTCGCAGCAAGCAACGGAGTGAAGCAGGGATGCGTGCTGGCGCCTACCCTCTTCAGTCTTATGTGCTCTGTCATGTTGAAGGACGCATACCGCGACGAATGCCCCGGGATTCGCATTGTCTATAGGACGGACGGTCACCTCCTGAATCAACGACGTATGCACTTCCAATCACGCGTGTCCACAACCACCGTTCACGAACTCTTCTTTGCCGACGACTGCGCCCTTAACACAACATCGGATGAGGAGATGCAATGGAGCATGGACCTCTTCTCTGCCGCTTGCGAGAATTTCGGTCTGGTCATCAACACGCAGAAGACGGTGGTCATGCATCAACCGCCACTCAAGACAGCCATTCCTCCCAACATGCTGCCACCACCAAACAGTGTAAAGCGGACCCAATTGCAAGTGGTGGATAACTCCCAGTTCCTGGGCAGTACCCTTTCCCGCAACACCAAAATCGATGACGAAGTCACCCGCAGGATCTCGAAAGCCAGTCAAGCCTTCGGCCGCCTCCAAAGCACAGTTGGGAATCGCCATGGTCTCCAAATGAGCACGAAACTGAAGATGTACAAGGCCGTCATGCTCCCGACGCTGCTGTGTGGAGCTGAGACTTGGACAGTGTACACGAGGCAGGCACGACGACTGAATCACTTCCACCTCAGTTGTCTTCGTCGCATCCTGTGGCTTAGCTGGCAGGATCGAATCCCCACACTGATGTCCTGGAACGGATGGGAATCATCAGCATCTACACCATGCTGAGTCAAAGGCAGCTGCGTTGGAGCGGCCACCTGGTGCGCATGGACGACGAGCGGCTGCCCAAACGACTCTTCTACGGAGACGTCGCGACGGGTTCTCGCCGACAAGGAGGCCAAATTCGCCAAAACAAGGATACTCTGAAGTCCTTCCTGAAGCGTCTGCGAATAAACCCGACCAACTGGGAAGGGCTCGCACTCGACCGACCGACCTGGAGGAGGACAGTGAAAACGGGCGCTGCGATCTACGAAGCCAACCGCATCGCCGCCGCCAAAGAGAAACGCGAAGCCCGCAAATCACAGCTGCGCCCAGTACGCAACGCCGACGCACAACCGCTTCCAACGTGTCCTTGATGAATGAATATTTTAACTGACAAGCAGCTAGTCAAACACGTTGAGCGATTTCTCAACGAAATATGATATACCTCGTTTTCTGCTATAATTTGCCAACTGGCGTTCAATGAGGTTTAGGTTCACTAACATATATCTGGCACTGAGCGCACCCTGGCCCTTATACCCAATACGCATTTCGCCTTTTAAATTTGACACCCACCTTAATCCTGATGCTAATAATGACTGCAATGCAATCAAAACTGTCAGCGGTCAGTTCAGAAACCAGATGGCCTTGCAGCCGTTGATCGCCAGTATATGGGCAGATTTGGTGACTTGGTTGGACCAATCAGCGACTGACAAGCAGCTGTACTTAGTTCTGCCAGTCTTACACGAACACTAGGCACTTGGTCATGCGGCGGAGTACCCATCTCTTACAAGTGAACCTAGCGTTGTTCTTAATCCTAAATTATCTTCCTCCCGTCTGCCAGAGTTGCTTCACACGCGTCGGTAGGTTTCGTTCATTATGCGAAAACCTTGCAGTCAAGACAATTTCGGCTAACTGCTGGCATGCATTCTCATTGAAATTCATACTGTCAGTAGATGAGGTGTGTCACGAAACATTATTTAAGCTGCTGAAATTTGATCTCAGTCAGAAGATTCGCTTAGTTCGGGTTATAATATTCCTAGTTATGAATCATAATTCTAAAAGAAATAAGTCAGACCAGTATGCAAATCTCTAAACGCCTGTCCCTACGGCCGTTTGACTAAATCGCCTACATAAATACATATTAAATATATATGAAACTGTCCATAGATTTTTGATTCCCTACTAATGCCAAATACGTTTTTGGCGATCACGCAAATTAATATCAGTTACTATGCTCAAATTCCAGGGTAATACATCTTTTTTACTTAAAAATAAGAAAGCATATTTTCGGATAAAAACGACGTTTGCCATTAAGGGATGTGAAACATCGTAACACGACTATTCACAGAGCATGTTACATGTCGATTTTATAATACCGCATAGGATGTATGCGACGTGGTAAACATATCCAAATCTCGAAATTCAGTGAACTGTGTACGGTAAATTACAGATAGCACAAAGGGACGCATGATTTTTCTCAAACAGAAAGTGCACTGCTTATAAGTTGGAAAGAATTAGAGCCCAGGACGAATCAGTTCGAGTTTAAAATAAATCGAAATCAAATACGTCTTCTTTCTTGTGGAACATTTTATGAAGTCGTAATTTGCTACCAAATAAGTACCTAAAGGATACTTTCCGCAAAACATGCCTGCAGTTGTAGGAACACCGAGTTTGATTTATGCGAAAGGTCAGAACAACCTACATCTGAAAACAGGCATTCAGATGCGACTGACAATGCCTCCGGCTTACCCATTTTTCAAATCCACAATGAACAAAGATCCTAAGGCGTTTTAGATATCATGCAATATAGACGCGTAAGTTTTTTTACAGAAGAATCGCTTGCGACGGATTCTCACTCGTCTCGCCATTTTATTTTTCGTTTTTAAAGAAATTTGCCCGCGGCATAATCATGGATTTTGTCTGACAGACATTGTGCAATTCTACGTGGAGCGACTGCATACAATGACAATAACTGTGCCTTTCGACAAGTCCAGCAAGACGAGCTTTTTAATGAGTCTTCTCAGTCCGGGGTTCAGTGACGACTGCGTCTATGTAAAAACACTTCGCGAAGGCGAATTCGTACAATTTTCATGTGAAATTACATTTCCCGATGTTTCTTTGGAATTTCACAGAGAGGTAAACAACATTAGTCTTGCAATCTTTGACTTGCAAATGCCTCTCACTTACTGGTCTCCATTATCTATTAGAATTCTGCATTCCCTGCTCACATGTGCCTCGAGACAATGGGATTTTATCTACGTAATGTCAGCGCGAATGCAGACGTCAACCTGATTTTCCAGTCCGGAAAGAATTATGCTGTGCACATTGTCAAGCTTAACTTCTACAACCTCTATAGTAGACTAGCAAAGAAGGCTGCCGAAAGAAACCTCATATCCGAATGGAAAAGTTCAGTCATTTCAAACGTCCAAGCATTATCTGGCTGGGCGTATCTGCGCCACTATGCCCCCAAGTGTTATGTGTAATGACTGTCCGGCCAACTCCGGGTTTTTTAAGCACATTCTACGTCGTGAGCTTTCAATAACGTACAGAGTGAGGAAAATACACGTACCTAATTAGAATTTGACATTCTTATACATCCTATTTGTTACTTATATACTGTGGCCTTTTATGAGGGGACTTTGTTCGCGCTAATAGTCGGAACTGTAGAAATTAGGAATATTGGCACTAAAGAAAGAGTCGTCTGACAGTGTAATTTAAAATAGAAAGGATTTTCACAAATGCACATTAGAAACCCTTGTGCACTTTCAATCGATGTGCGGCTTATTAAAAAGTTAAACGGCCACGCAGATGCTTAACAGAAAATAGCGTGACATTCTGCCGTCAATATTCAATGCATTAACGAATACTCACTGTAATATGTAAAAAATAATGGGCCATCTCTGGGAATTTATTCAGAACAACGGCAATATCAATGATAACACTGTAGCCGTGACATTCCGTGACACGGAAGGCACAAAGTAAAAACTTCCAAACATTGGATGCGAACCCACATAGACAAATTATTCCTTTAGGTTCGCCAATTTGTCTGCACAGAACACATCATCCCCTCAACTGGCATGCAGCACCTTTTCTTGGTATTCGGGTTCAATCCTGGAGGTCGAAGTAGCTAGGATCTACTTATGACTTATGACAGATGGGCGCTCACCGATCAGGTTACAGAACATGCTCGTTCTGTTGTGCCTTGGGGCTCATACTAGAACCCTCGCAGGCAGTCGCACAGCGACTAGTGGTATATGTTGATAAGGTGACACCGACAAAGACTAGGGAGACCAGAATGGCCATTTCTGGCTTATTAGCCGTCATCAGCCAGTCATACCCAACCCCAAGTGTGGATCACTTGAGATTTGAACCCGGGATCTTTGGTCATGGAGTTTGACGCTCTACCATTGAGCCACGGGCCCGTTGTCCTGTCGGTTGTGATCGGGAATATCAATTATGACAGATGGGCTCTCACCGATCAGGTTACAGAACATGCTCGTTCTGTAGTGTCTTGGGGATCATACTTAAACCCTCGCAGGCAGTCGCACAGCGACTAGTAGTATACATGTATGAGATGATACCGACAAAGACAAGGGAGACCAAAGATCCCGGGTTCGAATCTCAAGTGATCCACACTTGGGGTTGGGTATGACTGGCTGATGACGGCTAATAAGCCAGAAATGGCCATTCCGGTCTCCCTTGTCTTTGTCGGTGTCACCTTATCAACTTATGACTTAAGCTGCCGCGACGGGAGCATTCAGTAAGGGCTTGGCACCATGGCTGCGTGCAACTCATCAAGACATTCAGTCACTTGCAGTCCTGAATACCCGCTCGCCCTGTATGCCAGTGTCTACCACGTAAGCCGTAGGTTTTTTTACAGAGGTCAGGGCCTTTATAGGGCACACTGACTACATCAAGGCAAACTGACAAATGACCTGCAAAGCGACCTCAGTCTTGAGGCACCGCTGCGCTCATGTCACACCAGCGAAAGCAGTTAGACGTCTGGGAGAGGTGGAGATATGTGTGCACACAAAATGCCACCTCGCCTGTCAACAGGCATCAAAAATATCAGTAAGGTTTAGGGGTAGATGGCGTTATCGTCTGACTTTGAGAGGATGCCACTGTCTACTAACCTCATTTCCCCCTAGGACGACTCTCCTTCACTCTTTTATTCGCCGCAACATGCGCCAGCGTTCAGGAACGTGTACTATTCAATTAGATTTTGATGACATTTTGCGTTTAATGGAAGTTCAGTTTGCAAAGCATTTCTCATTCATGCAGCCTTTTCCGGTTTTTCGGCTTCTTGACGTCAAGCTGGGCAAATCTACCTAGGAAACCATTCGCGTCTCTCTCTCTCTCGCTCGGTGGTGTCTACGGAGGACAGGGCTTTCGTGGGGGAAAATTAACGGTTGACAAGCAAAGCGACTTTTGATCCGGTATGATATCTCAGCTGCCACACAGCTCAAGTCGCCTAGGTGGAACAGTTAGGGACTTACAGAAGATGGTTAGAAGCATAAAATACCGCATTTTCTGCCCTTAGGCATTAATATCACCGTTAAATTTGTATTGCAAAAGTTGACTAAACCACTGGTCACTTCAATGAATTGAGAAATCTGCCGTGGTGGTGTTCGCGATAACACTGTCTGAACTGACTAATGGTGTCCATAGATTTAATTTATTTTTCCGGGAACTCTTAAAGGTCGAAATTGGCTTACGTTGATTTATTTATGGATAAATCGATTTTTCAGTGTCCCGCGTAAGGCCTACAATTGACAAGATGGCAGAATGCCAAAAGCAATCAAATCGTTTGTCTCCAACATATTCCTTTGACCTTTACTCGCTGAAGCTGCTCGTTGAGAACTATAAGGGGGGAAAGGAAGCGCAGACTATGGTGTTTCGCCAGACAGCAGGCTCCTAAGACTTCCTTCACGCAAACTAAAATGCCCTGCGTGCAGACAGTCGTGGAAGATTTTCCGAAGTTTTCTACGGACTGGTAAGGATGGGTTGTATAACCCCACTAGTAAGCCTTGCTGAGTTTGTCGACTCATGGCTACGAAAGGTCATCCTTTGAGTTTTGCCTAGCACACTGATATATCCACGTGAACCCAGTTGTCGCAGTGTGGTTTTGTTTAGTGATACATTATCTAGCATGAGGAAGCTTTCGACCCTCGCTCCCCCATCTCCATAATCCGCTTCTCTCAAAAGGGTTGCTACGCATCCTTGTGTCATGTCGGCTCTCACCATACAACTTGTGTTGTAAGGATTGTAGACTGCGTTTTGGTTTACCTAGCCTCAGTTAGGGCACAACCCCCAGCTTCCAATATATCTCCGAACGATGTCTGTTGTCGGGCGTGTATGATATAACTTATTTACTTCTTCGAAGAGACTAACTTAACTTTCTTGTACCATGTCGGTACTCACCATTCAAAGTCTGCTGTAATGGTCGTTGACAGCGTTTTGGTTTACTTTGGCTCGGTTAGGACAAAAACACTCAACTTCCATGATATTTCCAAACAGTTTGTATTGTCTAAAGCCTACGCCATGGCTTACTTACTTGTTCAAGTTTACTTTTGCGAGGCCCTTCTCATAAGCAGTAAAAAGGTAGTTTACCTACAAAAATTTGCTTACAAATGGTCGTCAAATTGAGTACAAACTGGATGCACTGAGGTTCTCTATTCGGAAAGCTATTGCACGAGATATGCTTCCGCAATATGTGACAGGCATATTTCCTACGCTTGCTTCAAATCTACACTGTAAATGAAGAGCTAGAGACGATTTTGAACCCCACTTACCCCACTTGTACGTGCGGCCATATTACTCAACCCGACACTGGATTCCGTAGAGCTTTCTTCTCTCGAAATTGGCCGCACCAGAATACGTATCTGTCGGTGTGCAGCCAATCACATAGGCTTTTTTGATGTTAGATAGCACTGTCCTTGTCTGGCAGTATTCTACCATCTTCTTCGAGTTTATACTTGCGGCTATCTTCTCCGCTTTGATCAGAAAATCAGGCTGGGGTTTTCTGACGTTTCTGCGACCTCGGACTGATGTTTTGTTTTTTAGAAGGAAATAAGCAACCATTATTACCTTCTCTGCTCATTAATATATTTCCTTATTGTATATAACCTATACACATAAATGTTTGTTTTCCTAAAAGGTTTTTTACGGCAGTCCGCTGACTTAGTATGATGATACAATCCGGCCTGTTGTCGGACCTGTATGATATGACCTATTACTTTCTGCGAAGAGACTACCTTAACCTTCTTGTACCATATCGGTACTCAACATACAACGTCTGCTGCAGTGGTCGTTGACTGCGTTTTGGTCTACTTTGGCTTGGTTAGAACACAAACACTCAACTTCCATGATATTTCCAAACAGTTTTTGTGTTGTCAAACGCATAGGCCATGGCTTACTTACTTCTTCATGTTTACTTCTGCGAAGTCTTTCTCATAAGCAGTATTAAGGCAGTTAACTTTGGTTGAGTTTACTTATAAAAATTTACTTGCAAGTGATCATCAAATTGAGTACAAAAAGGAGGCATTGGGGTTCTATATTCGGGAAGCTGTTGCAACAGATACGCTTCCGCAATATGTGACATGCATATTTCACACGTATGCTTCAAACCTACACTGTCTAGGCCAAACCACAGACGATACTGAGCCTCGCTTACACGCGGCCATATTGCTCGACCCGACACTGCAGCCCGTAGAGCTTTCCTCTCTCGACATTGGCCACATCGAAATACATATCTGTCGGTGTGCAGTCTAGCACATTGGCCTTTTTGTTGCTAGATATCACTGCCCTTGTTTGGCAGTATTCTACCATCTTCTCCGACTTTATATTTGCGGTTATTTCCTCCGCTTTGACCAGAAAATCCGGCAGTGATTGTCTGATTTTTCTGCGACCTCGAACTGATGTTTTGTATTTTAGATGGAATTAAACAACCATTATTACCTATTGTGTACATTAATGCATTTCCTTATTATACATAACCTTTACACATAAATGTTTGTTTTCCTAAAGTGTTTGTTTTACAGCGGTCCGCTGAGTTACTATTAAAATACAATCAGGCATCCATACTAACGGTAGTTGGTCTTTTGCTTGTTCATTAGGGTTTATTTCCATAGCTTCTTTTACATTCATGACGATCGCGCCACCTTGCAGTAAATTTTCACAGTTACTATATTTGGCACCTAATCTTCTTCTAGACCTATTGGTTATCCGTTTCATTGGTCCCTGGGCAGTCCTAAATTTGCAGGCGGCGAATTATTCAATTACCTTTTATTTATTGAGACTTACCGTTTGTTAATTCTTCAATCAACGTGCTATGTATGGGCGTAGAAGAATTTCAACGAAAATATATCCATCTTTTAAGTGTTATTGTATGTATTTCGCTCCCCCCTACGCGGTGATACCCCACCCGTTAAACCCCTGTCGCCACTATTTCCCTATAACATGGTTCTGGGGATACTGGTTACAAAGTGGGGTTACACAACCGACAGACCTTCTTGCGCTGAGGATTACTTATGTGAGGTAACAAAACGGACTTACAGGGAACACAATCTCAGATCAATATAAAAGGATATATTATAATGGTTTTTAAACGTGACTTCGCCCCTATCCTCCGCACACAACATATTGTCAAGCAGTACTGCCTGAGTAGTATGTAGTCCTCAGGTGATCTTCGGCAGCTGTTTGGGTTCATTTCTGTACTGAGCTGCTTGCTCAAGTCATGTCAGCAATAGATCCAATCGACCGCAACTTCCAACTGGAACTCCGTTTAATCCGAGCCGTCCATCATGTTTTACCGATTTGCCCAAAGAATGTGAAAACTAAACCAGAGTGTTTGTTTCTTCCTTATGATAATTTCTTAAAGGTTTCGTTCGCCTAAGTTTTGGATGAGTGAATAGCGTTGAACGCTTCACTGACTTGTAATTTTTCAAAACTCTGAAAATCTAATCTGCGGCTTCTCGCAGCCACCCCCCGGAGTACTGTTCAGTTCGTCTGCTGCCTAGTAGATCATTCGCGGCAGTTTTCGATCTCTTTGGGTATCGCCGATCCACGTACTGATTAGAATCATTACGCGCAGCGTCAACACATCTCCTCTCTCGAAATCCATCAGTAGCTCTGCCCTGCCGTTTCTGGTAGTACAAATTTCGCTAAATTTAGCTAAGACCGACGATGACAACAACTTCAGTCTGAATTCAACTCAACTGCTACGTTCAGAAACAGTTACTTGGTGCGTTTGATGAGAGTAATAACCAACTATCAGTGGCAGTTTACCTTCCCGAGGAAATCGCGGAATGAGAACGGTTATTAAACAGGCCAGTTAAAAAGTAAGTACCGTACCCACTAACGGCTAACTCGGCCTTTTTGATATCATATGAGTAGCAGAGTGATGTTGGGCGTTGACAGGGACAATTATAGTACAAAACACCTGGGCGAATTGTGCTGCAAGTACGCCCCACCAGATAACGCATGAAGATTCGAGATGACAGTCGACTTCCAATAAGGACTCTGTTTTTTTCACCGTAACTCTCTTTACAAGACCATCATAAAGATTGAAGAAGTTGAGCTTGATCAGAGCATGGCGAAAGTTCTTTGAGACTTAAAAATCACAGTTCTGCATCCGCGCTGACGTTGACTACTGTATTTCTCATTCTGTCTAGGCACGAAGATACGATTCAAAAAAACTACAAATTAAAGGAACCTGGAAACTGCGTTTAGTTGCCTGTATTTCAAAATACACAGTGATGGCGGGAAATGTGATTTTACAAGAAATCCGATAAAACTTTCCTTTGGGGGGATGCTTTGTTGAAAACACAGTCATCATGTCATACCGAACAATAATCCTGAATTCCGAAAGACGTTCCAAGTGAGGTTGCACAAAGTCTGTCAAATAAAGTCCGTGCTTGTGGCGAGGGCACTATTCTTCATTCACGGAAAAACATTAAAAGTGAGGGATATTGAGAATGCGTGGAAAACGATGTTATCGCAATATCACCCTGCGCGTTGATAGCGCTTGTGAGTAGATAGACCTTCTGGACGATGCTTGCCGCATCGGTTAACAACGAGAATACGGTTTTTACGTGACTGATGGAGATATCATAACGATAATAACGATAGTAGTAGTAGTAATAGTAGTAGTAGTAGTAGTAGTAGTAGTAGTAGTAGTAGTAGTAGTAGTAGTAGTAGTAGTAGTAGTAGTAGTAGTAGTAGTAGTAGTAGTAGTAGTAGTAGTAGTAGTAGTAGTAGTAGTAGTAGTAGTAGTATTTAGTTCCCGTTTACAGCCATTGTCAGAAGGCATTGTTAAATGCATTGTGTGAAATGGAGTAATCTGTGTAGAGATGGATGTGTTTCTAAACGCCAGCGGCCTGCCTAATTATAACCTACCTAAGCATCCTGACAGGGATAACAAAACGTATCGAGGCGTTTAAAGCAGGCTTGGCAGGGACCAAAGGAATTGAACATTTGCCTGAAGAGTGCTCTGCCGCACAACCAATTGGCTAATATTTGTGAGAGGCCACAGGACTTTAATACTGCTTGCTTAGAGTGTCCGATTGGTTCTACCTCGTCATAGATTCTGCGTAGTCTACTTTGATGTTTTTATCGCCAACGATTGACTATCGCGTGTACGGGCCACAAAATCATGACGAGTGTACTTGTGTTTCAGTATGTGGAACATCTGACCTCTTTGTGCTTGCTTTGTTCCACATAACTGAGTCATTATAGTTTGCTGTGTCCCATTGGGGAGGATAAACTGTCCTAGTGTAGAACCTGCCAAATAATATGCGTATGTGGTCAAGTCATCGGCTTGTGAATTATACACCCAGGAACACTGTCACCTACGTTGATGATCAACAAGTAACATTGGTCTTACAATTCAAAACCCGTTAAAGTTTTCTTGAGAAGCATTAAATGTCCATATTTGCCTTAGTGACGATAGTTGACTACTAGGAAGGGCAATGGTGCACACTCTACCCTCAACGGAGAGTTTTTCCTTATGAACTAAGAAAACCGGAAGCAGTTTTCAATAGACATGCGCAAGTCTGTCATCCCTCACTGGCCGTGCATGCGCAGGGATAGAGTCAGCTGCAAAAAGAGCATTTCTCTTCCCTTCTCCCTGCGTAGGATGATTGGATCTTTCACTACGGTCCGGACACGCTCCCGTCTTATCAAATCTGTACTCGAACTCCCGCAGACTTCATACCTATTCGATCGTATTCGAAACACCACTCATTAATCTAGTAGCTCGCAGTTAGCCAATCAAGTGGGATGTCGAAAATAGACCTCAAGAGACTGCACCTGGCCTTAAAGGTGTCAATTCTTCTCTGATGTGGAACTGGACATTCAGTTCACAATGCTGGTCAGGTCAGGGTCATTTAGCAGTCCAGTTTGCATGTGGCTGGTGTGCCTTTCGAAGATAACGCTCAAGCAAACCGTTTGCCAGGTACACTGATGTGATTTAACTTTGAAAGGTTTATGAAAAGGACTGAATTGACGAGAAACTTTCTGCTTGGCGGTAAAGATATAATAACAAACATATGTACTTAATGCCAGTTTAAAAGCATTGGCATTCGCATTATGCCGAATGGAGTAATTTGCCTTAGTCATTAAATACGTGTCTGGGTGTCAACGGCCTACCGAATTATAACCTACCTAAGTATCCTGACAGGGATATCCAAACGTACCGAGGCGTTTAAAGCAGGCCTGACAGAGGAGAGCGAACTTGAAAATCAAGAGCATCATTAAACCCATGTGCATGATGAGTGCTCCACCAGACAATGTGTAATGTTTGCGTCAGGCCGCGGAACTTTAATACTGCCAGACGAGAGTCGCCGATTGGTCCTACCTCGTCACATATTCTGCGTAGCCTGCTTTAATGTTTTGATCGCCAAGGAGGGACTATCGCGTACGGGCTGCAAAACCTTGATGAATGAACTAGTGCTCCGGCATCAGGGACATTGGGCTTCGTGTTGGTTGTTTTGCTTCACTTGATTTACAGCACTTTAGCACGTTGTGCCCCACTGGAGGTCTGGAGTTACTGATGTCATTTGAGACGAGACAGTGTCTTAGTGCGGGACCTAGCAGAAGATAAGCGTCCTTGCTATCTGAATTTCAGAAATTACATTGAAGATGGCTGCTTTACTAACTCGTGGGAATCAAAACTGTCCTCGGTGGACCAGACTGCCATAGAGTCTGCAGGCATTCACTGAACAAGCCCGCAGTCCATAACGCCCTTTATTACGGCAGTTGCGTATGGCAAACCGGACTGCTTTGATTTGCTGCTAGTTCCGGGTGGTTTTGGGAGGCCTGTGTCGGAGGTCGTAGATAGACGGTTCAGGACACTTCTGAAGTGCTAGGTTCAGCGCTTCAGAGTGCAATTTCGCTATCAGAAATGTTGTTCCGACAGAACTGAGCAGCAGAGTCGTTCCTTTGACAGTGGAGTTACGCCGTCATCTAGCACGCATCTATTAACTGGCCAGAAGACTTAAGCGCGTATATGTCTTTGCCTCATACACTCACGCCACGCTAGGAATCATGTATTTATAGTTAGAATAAAACAGAATAGGTTTATTAAAGCACCTCTTAGGCTCTGTCAGTCTCCTCTAAACACCGACGAAATACCCAAAATAAACCCATCCCTTTCGGCTGTCGTTTAACTTCATTCGTTTTGGCTGTCTGCTAGGGTAATAGCGCGAGAATAGGAAGTTTGTTTTATGTTAAAAGAAACTAAGTTTCGAAGCAAAATAATAGCAAAAGTTAGAAAAAGAAGTATAAGTACAACGTAGGCATGGAAGTTTGGAGTTTAGGGATTTTTGAGGTCATGAATATGTCGCCTTTCGTTGCGATTGAGTAAATTTTGCATTGGCCTGACGTTGAAATCATCCTCGAGTTAATCACATATGGGTGTCCACTTGTTGCCGGTTGTTATTTTATTTGGGCATTTGCATAGAACGGGTCGTATCGTTTGTTTATGTCTCCCAGTAGGCTTATCATAATTGCCTTGATGAGTAGCTTAAAAAGATGAATGCATATCAGGTGCATGCGACATTCAGTGGTAAGTCACGATCAAAGATATCGAAATAATATTGAATCAGGCATCATATTGTTTCTGGTAATAAGGCATTATAGGAATATTGGGCAACTATTTAATGCGATCTAATGTAGTTCTACATAAGTGTAATATGGTTTTAATATAGCCTTATTCGCAGCTAATATGTAAGGCTTCATTGAGAGGCATGTTAATATTAGCTGCTTAAGGGTTTTTAGTGCCTGATGATTTAGTCGATAAAGCGAGAAGGGGAGAAAAGAAAGGATAACTTTATTTGTACTATGTTTGTTAATGATGCTCTTTTCCCTAGATTTAACTGCGTTTTGGGATTATGTCGTGGTGTTAGTCAAGTGGCTGGCATCTTCAGGGCCTTTCTGCACCCATTTCTTTGGTAAAGAATTGACTTGAAAAACGTCCCATCTTATTCAAAAGTACGTGTATATTGTTATAAAAGAAGAATTTCCTAGATTTTCTCATGAATTTTGCTAGGTTTCGACTTTTTTAGAATACAGCTTTGAGGGTATTCCAGATAATCGCATGTCTTATGGGATAGAAATCAAATCGTTTGGACTTTTCGAATTTGGGGATTCTTATGATATCTTCGTTATTTCTACTGTTTTGTCGGGCGTTTTGGTCTATTAATTAATTAATTTTGAGCATATCTTGGTCATATGTGACCTCGAATAGGAAATCCGGGACTTTTAGAGTCTTCTGGCACAGAGGGGTCGAAAACCGAATTTATGATACAGTTCTAAGTATGGACCTGGGATACATCGCATTTAGATAAAGACCTAGTAAAGCGTCTTTGAATGCCTTCTAGTTTATTTCGGCTATCTGAGGGCATTATGCAAAAGATTGATTGGGCTTCCTTTATTTCATTATCCTCGAGAATTATGGGGGGAAGTTTTTGTTTGCCAAAAATTAGGAGATGGCATTTTGCCAGTGAGAATTGAATCTGGCACTGACTACTCCATTCACTGAGCTTCTTAACTTCGGTTTCGATTGCCCTATGCATATTGGCTACTATATGCCCGTTACATGCATATGCGAATTTTAGATCGTCTGCATATCAAAACGTTTAAACTCAGGGTGATATAGACGTTAAGTTGTGAATATACATCATAAATAGATGGGATAATGCCCTGAAATATCACACTGGTAATATGGGATGGTTCTGAGACCATGCGTCGGATCTGAAACACTGGCTTTCGGTTTTGAGGAAAGGACTTAAGAAAATCGAGGCGGCTTAATTCCAAAACTTATCAGCTTTATCAGAAGCCTTTTTAAGAGGAACCTTATCAAAGGTCGTTTTTAGATCGAAGTACATTGTAACTACCCTGATTCCATCATGTCTATTGTTGGGAACGAAATTTAGAAAAGTGGGATGACAGGACTGAAAGCACCTCTTAGGTAAAGAGGCATGCTGGAAGAGAGGTATAATGTTAGCGTTTATGAGATGGTCCAGTGTTTGATTCCCCGGCGCCCGGAATATTCGCGCATGCAGCCCCGGGGGCAGCCAATTCACTCACACTCTCGTCACCCTATCAAACAGACGCTCTCGAAACCCTGATTCCGGCCGATCGGAACATTCGACCACTACTCCTTTAATGTCACTATCACAAGACCAGTATGACCCATGATTCAATATTATTCTGACAGCCTTGATTGTGACTTACCATTGAGTGTTTCTTACTCCTGATATATACATTCAACTTTTCCAGCCCCTAGTCCAGACAATTATGGCAAGCCTCCTGAAAAACACGAAGGAAATGTGCGACCGCCCCTTTACAGTTGGCCAGATAGACTGACAGCCACCAACTAGAACACACTGAAATTTACCCATCTGGAAAATACTTTCAAGGTCAGGCCGTTATCAAAGTACTTCAATTGCCATGAAGGACATATTATTCATGCCCCCCTGCCAGAAACAACCAAACTGCACTCCTAAAATTTACATTGTGCATATCGTTCTTTCTTGGAACTTTTGTGATTATTTTGCTTGGAACTCAGGTTTTTCTAAATTAAAACAAACTCTCAATTCGCGCACTATTATCTAAACAGACACCAAAACAAATGAAGTCAAAGTGCAGTCGAAATGGATGCGTTTGCTTTAGGTTTTCCTGTTTTCAAGGGAGACAGACAGTGCCCAAGGGGTGCTTTAATAAACCTATCCTATTCTATTCTACACAGCGTCGAACTGAGTCACAGTTGACTGAGTCATAGTCTGGATGCAACGATACCTTCAGTTTGCCTGAAATCAGGATATTTAAGTAAATTTAATTTATTAAATACCAGTTTACAGGCATTGCCAAGGGAAGCGATTAAACACAAATCCGACCAGCAGTGAAAAAAAGACTCTTGAAGAATAAAAATATAGTTGATGTTGGTTTTTATGGTTTGAAGGGTTCAGGAGAAAAAAAAGCTGCTGGCGGTAGATTTTCGACCGTCAAGAAGGGGGGGGGGGAGGGGGTTGCACGGTATCGGAGATTATCGGACGTCAATTCCTTTCATGAAATTGGGGATAGTCAAAGTAGAGGCGTTGAGGAACAGATGGTGAGACCGACCATAGTGTTCATAGACCACAAACGCCATCGCTACGGTACAGTCGATCAGAGGATTCAGAACCCAAAATTTGTAAGAGCTTTTCTGAATGCAAAAATCAAGTAATAGTTCTCTTAAATAAAGGATAATTTTGCAGAGTTTTCACACTCATGGGTAGTTTATTCCAAATAGCAATTGCATTTACAGAATAGAGCCGACGATATTTAACAGCACGTGCCAGAGGCAGAAATAAAAAGACCTCACGGTGACTGTTACGTCGTGGGTGGACATGATGTCTTAAAGAAGTGAGTGGGTTAAATGTGTGGTTATATAAGAGTTTAAATAGCAAAAATAATCCCTTTTGTAATCTACGGAACCATAAAGGATCAAGGCCCGTAAGCCGGCAACGATCTTGGTAAGACAAATGTCGGTGTTCCGGGGTTAAAATTCTCCTGGTAAAGAAGTGTTTAACGGATTCTATTTTCTTCCGCTCAGGCGCACGCATTAGGCTAAATGAAAACGAACAGTATTCCAGGCCAGATCAAACGTACATGTTGTAAAGGCGCATTCTGATGACCCTAGTTTTTAAGTTTCGGAGGATAAACCCGGTCGTTCTGCGTGCTTTGGAGACTATCAAGGCACAGTGCTCCGAGAAATTGAGACTCTTGGAGTGTGATAGGCCCAGATCCTTAATAATATGGAGTAACCTTTAATATTTAGTTGAGGTTGGTGGGCGTCGCCAACCACCATGACCGAACACTTATGATTGGTAATATAATTGTCAAGTGGTCGAAAGCAGATATTTGTCCTATACAAGATGAATGGACAACCACCCGGAGTAATTGTCAATCTGGCCCAGCGGCACGCGCATGATCAGGCATCTTCGTCTTAGCTTTCATGTTGGTCGCGCCGATATATTTGTTTTTGCCACATTTTCAAAGAATAAATTTAGGAAATTTTACTTGGACAAGCATACTACTTTCTCTACAAAACTTCGCGCAATTTATCATGAATTGGAGCTTATGCGCACTTACACTTACTTTATCGGGTTTCAACGAGCTTAGCCACAGGGGATGTCTACCGATTGACCCACACAATTTCCATTCAAAACACCTGGGTGTGTTATTTTACATGTAGGTCCCGTCAGCTTATGATTGGGCTTTGGATATGAAGATTGTTTTCAACCGGACAGTTTGCTCTTTCGATAGCCTTTCTTGCAGATTCATCACAGATATCGAGGAGGTTAAACCTAGTGATAAAAATGACAAATGATCTGCGAGACCATGAAATAAGGTTTACTTCTGCGTTTGCATTGAGGTTGACTACTTCAAACCTCACTTTCATCGGGAACCCACGTCTTCGGAAAAAGCGTTTCTGGTAAGCAAAATTAATAAGAAGGAGAGAAGTGTAAAAAATTTTGGCCAAATTCAGAACCCTTAGATGTCACCGAAAAGTTGAAGACCGGGAACTCGAAGGTCCACGAACACTTCCCTCAATGAAGCGAACGAAATCGATGCAAATGTTCGACTGCCAGGCTTAATTTTCCTGGATTTTATTTACCTTTAGTGAGATACATCACCTAAATTGCCACAAATTTTACACTATCTTCGATAGGATTTTAGGGATTTGTGGGTGTCCAGACTGTCGTCAATGGTCTTGACAAGCATAGAGGTAGGAGATATCCACTGCATGAGTATGCATGCGGTGTTATACACCAACGCAATGGTGTCGTATATCAAATCACAGTTCAGCTAATTTCGGAGTCCTTAATATTCCGGTTAAATAAACAGAAGATTATTGCTCTCGGATTCTTGCTGCACTTCTCAAATGTTCTCGCCAATTTGCTCCGCCGTATCTATATTGTATACATTAAACAACGGTTTTCTGGAGTTTTTTGTACATCGTTTGATATTGCTCATTATATCTTCGTTTTTCGACCTTCATCACCATTCCTGCACTTTGAGTGTTATAGCACTTTTGCATGATTTTCGAAACAGTGGGTAGTTCGTCTTCTAACTGACTGACGTTAAGCACCCCATTATGCATCATTGTTGTTCCCTCCATTGCTCAGCTGGCTTTTCGTTCCCAATATATTACAGAAACGGTCTTTTCAAGAGTTCTTAATCCGCGAACATATTTTGCAAATTTCACTCTGACTGATTAGTAGGCGCCACAATTAACTATCATGTCAAGTCTCTTCCGTCGATCTGATTGGTTCTGACGGCCGGTTTTTCGTGCTTGTGCGCGTGGCGTAAGTCTTCGCATCCTGTATGACAGGTTGGCCTCTTTGTATTGTTAAAATACTTTACGGCACTACTTGTATTAGCCATTGTGCTCAGTTATGATCTATATCCTTAAAATCTAACTTCTTTGCGGTTTGTATTCCCCATGATCTTCATGTTTCTGCCAATATGTATAGTGCCTACCCTGCCAGCACATGCCCCTGTCCTAAGGGCTGGACCAAACTGGAACGGCCTAGACCGTGGCTTCATCTGAGGGGTCATTCGTATTCTATGTTTAGCACCACTGATTAATAAAACTGTAAGTTTTACAGTACATGTAACGTGGGTTCGTTCCTTACGCAGATCGTTCCGTAGAAACAAGCGTACGAACAAACTATTGCCCATGGGTGAAGGTGCCTTCACCCCGTCCCACCGAAAGTGTCAGCAGCTGGGATTTCAAGAAGTGGCCCAGTCCAATTCGGTCCTCCGAAGACAAATAATGGAAGTAATTCGCATGCATAGTTGTTTCTACAGGGTGATTTGCACAAGAAACCTACCTATGTTTCGTGTGCAAAAAAATGCGGTATCAGCTATCAGTCGTCTCAAAAATAACAGGTGGTCGACTCCTTGAACTCGGCCGTGGCCGCGTCCATCCCAGTTAGGTGCAACCCTCCGGACATGGAAATGTTCTATTAGGTTAGCCTGATCTAAGCGCCTTAGTTCTCGTTAAACTTGGTGTTACTGCCCATGCAGACTCGGATAAAAGAACAGCGGCATATCTGAAGGCCGCCAGTTTTCGCAAACATTACCGTCCATATTTATGGCTATCTATCTCTAATAGCTGTATAAATTGGCATTGTGTTTGACCCTTCGACCTGTGGCATTCATGCCGACTTCAGAAATAGCCGTCCATTCGCCTCGTTTAGAACCGGATTAGTCAAGTACAGCAAATTGTTGTGGCCGAAGACGTTCAGGGTTACACGCACGGGATAATATGAAGCATTGAAAATAACTTCTGGCTTAGCACGACTTGAAGGGAGCTGTTAGGCACGTCATTGCATCCATCCAGACAAAGTAGAAGGATTTGACCAACACAACCGCAGGGGAGGGCTGCGGGCGGTGCCGGTGTAGGGAGAGAGAGAGAGTTGTGATGAGTTATGGGCTAGGGTCAGCGCTAGCGAGGGAAGGGCATTGGTCATTTTCGCCGACACCTAGTAACACCGTCTCCATCCCAGACCCTTGCGAAAGTGTCATTTCATTCAAAGAACTCTACACAGTTCCTGGGGCGTTGCATGTCAGGATCTAATTGACTATCTGAGATCAATCATATGTCAACCTCTAAGTGGGGTTCCAGTCGAGTTATGACTCGCATCCCATTGCTATGATAGTGCATATGTCGTTATTCCAACGTCCGTACTTAATATTGTTAGCTTAAGTGACAGAGACATGTTACGTTCATGGTGAAACTCTGACAAAAAGTTACTTATACTTTGCATAAATTTGGTTGAATCATTCTATATCAGGGACTTGCCTTTCGCATCAAGATCGACGTCAATCTGCTTTTCCTCAACGCAACCGCAAGTTGTTTCCACCGGGGTTTCTGTTATGATCCTGCTTGAAAAGTCCTGTTATATAGTGCCGTCGAAAGTAATAGACGATATTTTCAATTACCATGGAACCATTTCTGTCATAATTTGCATTGACCAATGCCCTAACCGGACGGTTATGAATGCACAACAGACCGGAAAATTATTAGTGGTGGGAGCGATATGTGTATCGGCTTTAAAAAGGGATCGGCAGGAAAAATGACTTGTGGAACAGCTAATACAAATGGAACACAATTCAGGCAAGAACGTGAATGTTTTTTAAAAGTAAAGTGAAGCCCAAGGGATTTTTTTACGGGTTTTTACCAGCGCTGGCATTATTTTGAATTGTTCGTAAAATTCATAAAAAGTGTGCAATTAAGCATACCTAGTGCGTGAGGTCTGTTACGTTCACATGTGAGGCCAGCCTTTTATGGCGCCCTGCTTTGTTGGCATCCAACACGTAATTGAGTCCGTTCTATAACTGTGACCTTTGTAGTCGAGCAGCCGCCGACTCCCGCTGTCCACACAATCCTGCTAAACTGGAAGACGTGTGCACGGCAATGGGAATTTTGATCGGACTAGTCATAGTTAGAGTTTTTAAAGACGTGTCACAATAAGCAGATGACGGCGTCAGTTCACAAAACGGGTTAGTTGATGCGAACATGTTAACAGGCAAAGTCATAAAAGAACGCAAGTTCTATGCGGTACGCGATAGTTGACCTATTGTTGAACAAATAAGATGCAAAAAACGCATGAATTCTGTTCGATGAGATGTTGGAATCACCTTTGAATAAAAACTGTGTACGGTGTTGCGATAGACTCGAACAGCTGCTCGAACAGTCTTGGAAAGTAATGACATCTCAGCCCGTGACAGAAAGAGCTCTCGAACCGACGTCATATTCAGGTGCCGTACGCAATTGCAGGCCCTTCTTTGAGAGAACTATGACCTCTGTGTGCATTTCACAGAAGCCAATTAGATATTCCATGCATATTTATTGATATGAGAACGGCTCATAGTCTGATTTAGTACCCCATAGTCTACTACGGAAGAGAGACTATTAGGCGGTTGACGGAGCTACGCTTTCTTATCAGGCATGCTAGGGAGCCACATTGGGTCTTGGGAACAATAAAACTGTAGAATTTTAAAGTGCATCTGGACTTTTGGCTAGTCTCTTGACGCGGTTTAGTCTCAACGAAGTAAGGTGTTTCTGGAAGGAACAACTGAAATGGATATTTTGACTTAGCATTTGTCAAAAGTCATGTCACGTGTTTAAATCCGGCCCCCACCGGTTGTTGAGTCTGGATTCCTCTGTTTTAAGCCGCGGGTTTTGAATTTCGTCCGCCGTGATCTGGGATATTCTGCGTCACGGGTGTGGCGTGTGGCCATGTGCCCGAATTTGCTGCTTATCACCGTCAGTGGCTTTCGTCGGAGTTGCACCATGCAGCAAAACGCCCGTTTTCCGTCCTACAGTGACGTTCCCTCGGTGAACGTCAATCTCGTACTTGTTTGATATCGCAAGTCATGGTTCATTCCCCATCATTATAGAGGCCTTCCTATTATAAACAGTAAATCTTTCTGAGGTTTGGCACGCCTTTTTGACGGCCATTTGGATTTCATTAGCTAATAGAAACTTCCTTCCTCTCTTTATCGTTATTTATTTACGATGAAGATTTCAAATTCGACGAGTTGACCATGGCTGACCGTTGAACTATCCCCTTTCTCAAGTCTTTAGTCTGCCCTCGCACTCAAAACATGATCCTTAACGTCAACGTCGGCGTGCTTGGTCACGTGGACTCCGGAAAGACGACCTTATGCAAGGCTCTAAGCACTGTAGCCAGTACTGCAGCTTTTGACAAGAATCCGCAAAGCCAGCAACGTGGCATCACTCTGGACTTGGGCTTCTCCTCATTCACCATCAAGACAAACATTCCCCCTCAGTTGTCCAGCCCAGAATCTCCCGTGGATGCTCTGCAAATCACCCTTGTAGACTGCCCCGGACACGCTTCCCTCATTCGCACCATAATATGTGGTAAGTCTAAGGTGAATTTGGCGTTTTTTATATGCCCGGCACCTCCTCATTCTTAAGTTGCATAACAACTTAGTCCATCCGGTCAAGGCTAGGAAAGAGTCGCCTACGCCCTTAATACTGTTTGACAGCAAGGCTGAAGGGCTTCACCTTCACCCCGGTTCCTCTTTTTGTCACGCTGAACCGTCTGGAAATACGGTCCAATTCGCCACCGTTGAGGCAGGTGGCGATTCTTTCAACTGCAATAGACAAGGTGGCTGTCATCGAAATATGTGCGACAGTTTTCTTTACCTTTTCAGTTGATTCACGGGTAAAGTAGATACTGTGGACAGATACCATGTCATGCTTATTCTCAGTGAAATTGACATGCTGTGTATCTGTCCAGACTTGTACTTGGTACGGCTGCGATCATGCCTGATCCAGCCGACCTCGACGATGTCCCGAAATATATCTCGTCACGCATGACTATCCGCGACAACAGATCTGGACAGTTTAACTCATTCTCATCGCCAACTACGGAGACCGAGTACCGAAGTTCGAGGAGCCATCTCCATGTCTTGACGGACTGTGTCGGACCAGTTTTCAAGCTACCTCCTCCTCGTCGACGCCTCCAATGGGGTAATGATGCCGGATCGAGGACAGTAACACTGAGCTTCTAAGGTAGACGGCGGAGAACGTGCCCAAACCACCTCAGTCGCCTTTCTTGGATGGCCTGGGTTATCCATGCGACGTTGTCGCAGCGAGCGCGGACTGCCTCATTTGAGACGAAGTCTGTGCACGTCACTCGAAGGATGGTCCTCAGGCGGTGGTGGTCAAATACCTCCACTTTTCGCTCGTCCTCCACGCGCACAGCCCAGCATTCACAACCATGGAGAAGGACAGACCGGACAGACGCACGGTACACGCGGATCTTAGTGGCGATGGAGAGGTCGCGTCGGTTCCATAAGCATGTTCTAAGGCTTGAGAAAACTGGGTGGGCAGCATCAATTCGGGCGACAATGTCGTCGTTTCTCTGTTCATTTGTCAGCATCCCCGTACCGAGGTATTTAAAACTGTCCAGTTCTTCAAGTTGACAGCCATCAATCCTCAGGGGTGCCTGCTCCTGGTCAGGGATGCAGTTTGAGAATACTTTGGTCTTCCCAGCGTTTATGGACAAACCGACTGATTTAGCGACCTCGTTCACCCGTGACACTTTAGACTGCAGATCACCAAAACTTGAAGCAAGTAAGGCGATATCATCGGCATAGTCGAGATCAGTCAGTCGATGTTCGGGTGCAAATTCAACGCCGTCACTGTCGCGTAGGGCCCTCCCGAGGATCCAGTCAATTGCGTAGTTGAACAGTATGGGTGACAGGATACAACCCTGTCGGACGCCAGACCGAATACCGAACGGTTGGGAAAGATTGTTACGGACCAGGACTCTCGCAGTAGTGGAGCGATAGTAGGCCTTGATCATGGCGATGATTTTTGCCGGTACACCATCTAGCGCCATTATCCGCCACTGGGACTCACGGTGAACGGAATCGAACGCGGCGGCAAAGTCAACGAAGCAGACGGCCGTTGGTTGTTGGTAGCTATGGCGAAATTCGAGAATGCGCCTCAGTGTGAATATCTGGTCTGCGCATCCACGTCCAGCACGAAATCCGGCTGTCTACTTCAAGTTGACAGCCATAAATCCCGAGAGGTGCCCTCCCCTAGTCAGGGATGCAACTTGAAAACGCTTTAGTCTTTTCAGCGTTTATGGGTAAACTGCTCGACTTAGCGACCTCCTTCACTCGTGACACTATAGACTGCAGATCATCAAAACTTGAAGTAGGTAAGGCAGTATCATCGGCATAGTCATTCGCACTATAATATGCGGTCATTTTAAGTGTAAGTTTTTTTATGTTCGGCGCCTCCTCATTCTTGAGTTGTATAATAACCTAGTCCGTCCGGCCAAAATTAGGGAATAGTCGTCTACGCTTTTAATGCCGTTTGACAGCAAGGCTGGAGGGCTTCACCTTCACCCCGGTTCCTCTTTTTGTCACGCTGAACCGTCTGGAAATACGGTTCAATTCGCCACCGTTGAGGCAGGTGGCGATTCTTTCAACTGCAATAGACAAGGTGGCTGTCATCGAAATATGTGCGACAGTTTTTTTTACCTTTTCAGTTGATTCACGGGTAAAGTAGATACTGTGGACAGACACCATGTCATGCTTATTCTCAGTGAAATTGACATGCTGTGTATCTGTCCAGACTTGTACTTGGTACGGCTGCGATCATGCCTGATCCAGCCGACCTCGACGATGTCCCTAAATATATCTCTTCACGCGTGACTATCCGCGACAGCAGATCTGGACAGTTTAACCCATTCTCTTCGCCAACTACGGAGACGTAATACCGAAGGTCGAGGAGCCATCTCCATGTCTTGACGGACTGTGTCGGACCAGTTTTCAAGCTATCTCCTCCTCGTCGACGCCTCCAATGGGGTAACGATGCCGGATCGAGGGCAGTAACAATGAGCTTCTAAGGTGGACGACGGAGAACGTGCCCAAACCACCTCAGTCGCCTTTCTTGGATGGCCTGGGTTATCCATGCGACGTTGTCGCAGCGAGCGCGGACTGCCTCATTTGAGACGAAGTCTGTGCACGTCACTCGAAGGATGGTCCTCAGGCGGTGGTGGTCAAATACCTCCACTTTTCGCTCGTCCTCCACGCGCAAAGCCCAGCATTCACAACCGTGAGAAGGACAGACCGGACATATGCACGGTACGCGCGAATCTTAGCGGCGATGGAGAGGTCACGTCGGTTCCACAGGCGTTTTCTAAGGCTTGAGGAAACTGGGTGGGCAGCATCAATTCGGGCGACAATGTCGTCCTTTCTCTGTTCATTTGTCAGCATCCCCGTACCGAGGTATTTAAAACTGTCTACTTCTTTAATTTGGCAGCCATAAATCCCGGGGGGTGCCTTCTCCTGGTCAGGGATGCAGCTTGAAGACACTTTAGTCTTCTCAGCGTTTATGGGTAGACCGATCGATTTAACGGCATCGTTCACCCGTGACACTATAGACTGCAGATCACCAAAACTTGAAGCAGGTAAGGCAATATCATCGGCATAGTCATTCGCACTATAATATGCGGCAAGTGTAAGTGTTTTTATGTCCCGCGCTTCTTCATTCTTAACTTGTATAATAACCTACTCCGTCGGGCCAAAATTAGAAGAGTCGCCTGCGCCTTTAATTCCGTTTGACAGCAAAACTGGAGTACCTTGCCTTCACTGACATCTACATATATCCTTGATTCCTATTTCTGCCACGTTGAACCGTCTGGGTATACGCGCTTCTCGTCCAATTTGCCACCGTTGAGGCGGATGGCAATGCGGTCTGCATGATGTCAGCTACGACAGACAAGGTGGCTAGCATCGAATGATGCGCTTTGTGAGAGCCTTTTATCTACCACCGACCGACCCCATGTTATGCTTATTCTCAGTGAAATTGATACGCCGTGCCGTCTAGACAGATTTTCTTAACAGGCACCTCATTTGCCCCAAGTCTAGTCTTTTCGGTCATGTCACGTCGACCATATTGATTCAGACCGAGTCAAGCGATTGCCGCTCTCGTGGGTAGCGTAGTCCAAGATAGTATAATTTATTCGCTGGCTCGGAAACCTCACCGTCCATCATAAGGGGACGGACATACGCAACAAGGAGATTCCATAAAAATTCTCATTGCTCTGGAGGGCTTTGATTGGACATCCATTTCAGCCGCCTTCGCCCCCCTTCAGAGAGGCTCTCCAGCGGTCCGGGGTGGTCAACCCGTTGGGCATCCGTTATCGAGCAACCTGGACGCTTCTGATTGCCCGTTGTCTTTTTTTTCGTTAGAAACAGAAGCCCACGTTGCGTGGCAGGTCCCGTCATCCCCGAGAAGAGGGCAGGGTAGAGTCCATTTTAAGTTCTAGCCAGGTGGCGAAAGTCGTTACTGAGGCCGTCGGTGTAGGCCGGCTGTGTCTTTACGCTCTCCAACAATGCGGCGCCTATTTGGCGGCATTGTTTGAACAAGACAAAGGCGGCAAAACATGCAGGATTTGATGATGTCATAAAATTTCCTGACTTCTTATTCAACAGCATACGGCCATTGCGTATTCATATGATAAAATACGGTGGATCCAACAACGGTATCTAAAGTCCCACTTCGGGCGACGACTGGACATCTTCTGCGCTTTGCAGAGGCCGCTGTAATACGGAAGAGAAATCTGGAACTCTGTAAGCAGCCGGATCACGTAATCAATCCGGCACCGCCATGGTTACGCCTGACAGATTTTCAATGTAATGTGAACACGTTTGTTTGGATTTGCGTATTTTGTCGCCCTTGCCTTGCCCAAATTTACTCCAGAAAGCCAGTGCTTTAAATTTACATGCTTGTCTCTCGTCTGTTCCATTTCAGGATCCCACATCATAGATATGATGCTGTTGGTGGTGGATGTGAACAAGGGTTTCCAAACGCAGACTGCAGAGTGTCTGATCATTGGAGAGCTGACCTGTGAGGTTTTGTTGGTGGTCCTGAGCAAGGTGGACCTCCTTGAGCCGAGCACACGGGAGGAGAAGATCGCTAAGGTGCGTCTGCTTCTCGCACATCCACACTAACTGGAAGTCTGTTTTCAGATGAAAAGTCGAATTACCAAAACCCTGGCCAATACTCGTTTTGCTGACGCCCCAATTGTTGCTGTTTCAGCAATTTCTCAGCAGGTACGTTCAACACGTATGCACATTATATATATATATATATATATATATATATATATATATATTGGAACGCAGGCATCCCAAGAAATATAAATTGAAATCAAAACGTTCTTTGGGAAAGGGAGAAAACTTTATTGAGTAAATTTTCGACGTCGGTGCCCCGTGTCG
>CACRXP010000042.1:1361577-1423613 GCA_902702965.1 Spirometra erinaceieuropaei | reverse complement strand
GGGTAGATGCTGCCCGAGTCTACTTTCGCCACAAACTAATTCACGCGCAAGTCACCGTCCCTGCTTTCACCCTGTTGTCGTGCACATGGTTTACATCGACGGTCGAACCGTCACTATTCCAAGTTGTTGAAGTAACCCAATTTTGCTTACTAGTTTTAAAAAAATAGCCAGATATTTTGCCGACGTCTTTCTCAACTTCACTCCTCTTCGTTTTTAGAGGACCTTCCGGACAGCCTTGTTCAGAAGTTCAGTTCGAAAGGAAGTAAGAAGACTGGTGCTGTCACAAGCAGTACGGATCCGCGAACCCTTTCTGTTGTTTTAGAGTTTAAGAAGCATATTTTTGATCCGAAAAGACGATTTGTTCAATAAAACTGCCCCTTCCTCCTTATACCCCCATCGTCCACCCCTGAGCCAGGTCACTAAGTTAGTCTTTAAATTGCCCGCGCAGGAGTCGTTTGCCCGTTGCCTTCGCAAATACTTATTTTTTTCCGGTACACGTCTGTATTTTGAAGTTTTTTCTCAATAAATCAACTAAAGTTTGATAACCCTACCACCCTCCTTTCCTGTATATTTGGTCTTTATACACCGGTGCTAACTTCTATCGATCATGCAGCCTGGTCGTTCCTAATAACATGTTAATGATCGACTGTTTATTGCATAGTTATCGTCGTGTCGAGATGCGTATATTCCCCGGATACCGACTTTGCCCACTTTGCTGATATACCACCGATATCGACATGCCGAGGTAGAGTGACGTAGGCGAAAACCAGGTTGTCGCACTATGTATGCCAAACAAATATTTAAAGTACACCCCTTCCTTTTGATGTAACATACCATCCTTTACTTTCCCCGCCGTTTCCCGTAGTCATGTACCTCGTTTTACCGTGTAAAAGCCGTTGCTGAAGTCTTTGAGTTCAAACCCGAACCCATATATAGTCAGTGACCGATCTCATGAAATGTTAGTCTTCTGTCAGCCACTTGTGTCTGATCCACGCATCAGGTGACTGACCGGCTCGAGCGGTGGACTGGTTTCTGAAGAGAGGCCGAGAATGACTCCAAGGGCTCCATCGTCACTAAAAAAACAATCCGACGCGATTTCAAACTATCACGGTGCGTTAAGAGCCGTGGCTTGAAGGGCTGCCAACTGACGGAGTAGCTCGATCCCTTCTTAGGACAAAGAGTCAGGCTGCAATGGCTCCCTCTTAATGTGGTCTCTATGGCACTTCCAGTGGGTTCGGGATCATTACATATTCACCCAGTATGGTTCTTCGTGGACCCGGTTGATTTGTGCATCACGGTCCCCCCGAGAAGACATTCTGGAGAATGCATGCTTCCGGCAAATCGCCACAAAACCTACTGAATTCGCTCGGTAGTAGCTTACGTCCGACTGCGGTGAGACAATGGAAAGACTGTATAAGGTGTAACAAGGAGCGAGGTACAGGAGTGGACGCAGTTGACAGGTGTCGGCTCGTCGATGTGTGGCGGCCCGCAAGGTTTCAAAAAAGAACGACCGCAGCCCGTCTTGCAATCGGCCCTGAGCGGTGAACAGCACTCGTACGTGGGCCCAACGCAATCGGGACTGATTGCATGACCTCACCGAGTCTGTCCTCTAAATCGCAGTCCATTTTGTATGTAGCACACACAGACGTGCTCTCTCTCAGCTACTGCGTCCAATCTCGTCGCCACCAGGTTGACAGGTTCGGACAGTCGACTGGTGCACGGGAGGGGAGTGTGGCCGACCCCAGGACTCCCGCGGCAATCAGCACATATTCCTCCCTACAGACACTCTGGAGCGCTCTCAAACTATCAGGGTGTGCTAAAAGCCGTGGCTTGGAGGGCTGCCAACTGACGGTACAACTCGGTCCTTCTCACAGAAGGGGGGGTCCGGCTGCAATGGCTCCTTCTTAATGTGGGCACTTCCAGATGGCCGGAATCGGAGCGGCCCTACCACCCTGCTTCTGCTAAAACCTGTCTCGGGCGTGTGTGGCCCGCGTAGACGGGTTGTTTAGCTTTGACTGCCACCCCCGATCGTCCCGACCCAGTCTTGCCACGGTGCGGTAGGTGCTGCGCAAGTCACCGTTCTTGCGACCTAGAGCATGGCGGACACATGGTGGAGAGAATCGTTCGCAATGGTCGAATTACCTGTCTGGTCAACTCACTGACAGTAACTCGAGTACCCTCGCATGCCCATAGAGCACCCCGCCCACACCGTAGTGCTCGCAGGGGGGGGGGTAGTATTGGGAACGAGAGGAGAAGGGAGGAGGCGGAAAAGTGCAATATACACCTATATAATTGAGAACTTTAGGCAAAATTACTCGTAAAAATACAGCATCTCGCCGGCATCATGGGGCCATCGTTATTATCATCAACGTACTCGTTGTCATTGTCAGTGGTAATACCATCATCAGTTGTCGTGTTTGCGTGTGCCCGCGCGAGTGCAGTCGAGATAGCAGGGAAAAAACGACTGGAGGCAGGGACACACATAGTGGGGACACGACAAAACGGGATTGGTAAAAAAACGCACACATAGCACGCACGCAAAGATCGGCACCCAGGTGCGCACGCCCTAAACACAAGCGCCGGAGAAAAAATACGACCTTCAAACGTGGGGATGAAGACGGAACGATATTGTACAGAATTCTGAGAAAGTCAACACACACACACACACACACGCGTACACACGATCACAGAGGCAAAATCGGCCCCCCGAGGAAAGGCACAGTCAGGCGGCAATGTCTCCTGTTTTAGAATTGCGAAAATCCCCATAACTATATTCAGAAGAAAAGGTGGCGAGCGAGTGTTGCATTCGTTGGATTCAGGGCATCGTGTGGACCCCGCTGAAGCATTTCGTGGGATTTATAAGGTCCCCTGGAGCTACCCTAAACTACTGGGCCAACGCCTGTTAGCAACAGCAGAAGTGGCCGGCATCTGGATATAATGCAGTGTCGGAAGTGTAAGAGTTCATCGCTGTATACACTGTAGCATATTGAGTGTACAAAGCTAACTCACGAATGATGGTCTCGTTGGTCATAGGCGGAAGATTGTCTTGGACAGGAGAGAGGCGTTCGGATGGCAACACAGCTGGAGCTCTGCTCAATTTAGTTTGGATGGAGTTTGACCTGGAATTGCATGACTCCGTTTGGTTGACAAGTTTCTTCTCGACTCGCCACAGGGTGTAGGCAGCTGTGACACGATGAGAGACACAGAACTTTGTGACGGTGGAGTTCTGTCGTGTGCGGCGGTTGCATTCCCATCACGCAGGGCATGTCACCAATTTGTAGCGGCCAAGCGGTGCTGGTGTACGCTTAGTACGTCACAACTTCAGGCCATATCCCAAGTTGTTAGAAGCAGGACGCCATTTGGTTAGGACACTTTATTCTATACAGAATAGTGAAGGGGAAAGTTGACAACCGATGAGGAGTTTTATCGATTTTTTCACTCACCCTGTCCTATTTAACTGTGTCATCGAACGCAACGTTCGCTCGCTACCTTTTCTTCTGAATGTCTCCTGTCTTACTTTGGTCTCCATGACACACTCCCTCGATTGAGTTCCAGTTCCCCTTCGTCATTTCGTCCAGAGTGTGTAAGGCACGCGTAGAAGCGCTGCAAACTTCTGGCAGCCACTGTGCGCAATCGCGCCCCCGGTCGCCTAAACTCTGTCATGACACTGTGCTCAGTGGTCTAAAGAGTGGGGCTGCTGTGGATGCAGCGTAAGTCGCCGTCCACGCTGCGGGACACGCGCTGGACATGGTCGGTGACGACGTTTGCATTTTCGAGACCGTGGGGGAACAAGCATCAGGCACTAAAGAGTGTCTGTGTGTCGTAGTTTGCTCGTCAGGATGCCCCAACTGACGATGCTGGTCGCGTACCTAGTGGTTCGCGGGGTGCTGAGATCCTTCAATCTACGGATGAGACTCCTTGATCGCTCACCAGCGGAATTTCTATGTCGGTTTTATCTGCCGCCTTGTGGTATTCGTGCATCTGGTTCAGTCCGATCCCATCGAAACAAATCCTCAGCTGGAACAGGGCGGAAACATGTCAGGGCGCCATCAGACTTCGTCTTTAAATCAGCAGTATTGCCTGCTCTAGCCTGCTTTGTGTCTGTTACTTCGTAGAAACCGCGGCGCATTTCATGCCCAAGTTAAGTACGGTTCCCACGAAGACTATACTATGGACTGACTCCGGCATCTCACATTCCCAGTAAATCCTTTAAAATCGGGAAACTGTTCGTTTAAAGAAGCCTGTCTCACCCTGAAGTCTGTAGTAAAAGTATCCAGAGATAACCGAACCTTGGTGGGATGATCGACCTAAAGCGTAGTCTGCCTGCGCCAGGGTCTGTAGCCTGTTCTACGAGCGGTTTCAAACGGGCTGACCGAAACAACTGTAACATGTGTGCGATCGGCCAACCACAGCCGTCCACGCCCCGATTGGATACCAGACGTTGTGCCAGGCACCCTTAGCACAAGACCTGGCCTCACCTTCGACTATTGTCGCCTGGAAGAGGATCTCTGGATTCTGTACAGAATAAAGACCTCTATCTGGTGTCTTCTGTCTTAGTCTGTTCAGCAAGACTTGGATTGGTGATCATGAGCTCTAAGTAGACCTACTACACGATGCTTTTTCAGTCGCATGCCCGGAAGAAATCAGTCAGTATTTGAGTCAGCTGCTACGGTCACTTCAGCCTCAGATCACGATGAAAGCACTCTCAGCCAGACAACTGTTATGTTGCGTAGGAGATTTTTGGGAAAATGTGGTATACCCTCCGGTCGAAGACGAAGCCGACAACCACAACCACCCGTGAAACTTGCCACCTCCTACACCACGCACTAGCTCTATTGGTCACTCATTGGTGAATCGGTGTCCGGAGTCCAGCATATATCCACCTCCGCTGCTCACACTGCCTTAGGCCATTCAGACATCCCATGGGCCCATTCGGTCATATATCCATCCACAACCGTCTGAGGTAAAACACTGCAGTCCAAACCACATCACCGACACTCTGACCGCCGGTGGTGACGATGTCCACCGCGTGCTCCACAATAGGGTGGGAGCGGGACGGTGACTTGTGCGTGAATTAGTTTGTAATGATAGTAGACTTGTACAGCATCTACCGCACCCCCTCCTCCCCCACCTCGACCCCGTGTCAGGAGAGAGTCACGAAGACCGGGGGGCGGGGACGGGCGTAGGTGGATGTGACGGCCGAGCCTGAACCTTGGCTTTCCACTCCACACCCCCGGGCCCCACAGCAAATGACTAACAACATACCAGACGACATACCGCCTAAGTTATTGAAGGAGCTCGCTGCCGAACTAGCCAAACCATTGTCCGTGCTTTTCCAAGCCTCGTTCGAAGCCGGCTGCTTGCCCGCCGACTGGAAATCTGCGCGGATCACACCACTGCATAAAGAAGGCAGCAAGGCCTCTGCAAACAATTACAGGCCAGTTAGCCTCACCTCCATCTGCTGCAAACTCATGGAGAAAATAATCAAACGAGAGCTGATGCGCTTCCTAGAGCAGCATAATTTATTATCTGATGCGCAGCATGGGTTTCGTAGTGGCAGGTCTTGCGTGACCAACTTGCTCAACTGTTTGGAACATTGGACTCGGTCAGTTGATGAAGGCAATGCGCTGCATGTAGTCTATATCGACTTTAAAAAGGCATTTGATAGTGTCCCACATCAGCGACTCCTGCACAAACTGAGCCGAACAGGCGTTAGGGGTAACCTCTTAAAATGGATTCAAAGCTTCCTATTAGACCGTTGTCAAACTGTCCATGTCGGTGGCCAGAAGTCGACGGAGGTTGCCGTTGAAAGCGGTGTTCCCCAAGGCTCAGTTCTTGGTCCTACTTTGTTCATCATTTACGTTAACGATTGCGTGAGTGAACTGGATTGTGGTGTCGCCATGTTTGCGGATGACATTAAACTATGGCGCGTCATTCGAACTGCAGATGACGAAGAGCACCTGCAGGCGAACCTAAACCGACTCCAACAGTGGTCAAAGGCCTGGCTTCTGCCGTTCAACGGGAAAAAGTGCAATATTCTACGAGTCGGCAGAGCTCGCTCTCCGAACCATATGACCTACTGCCTAAATGGTATACCACTGCAAGAAGTGGACTCGCAGAAGGACTTGGGAGTATGGATTACGACCTCGCTCAAACACTCGCTGCACTGCACGAAGATAGCCAAGTCTGCAATGTCAGTCCTCTACCTTGTCAAGCCGGCTTTCTCTGCCTTTGATGAAGACTGCTTCGCTAAATTCTTTCGAACTTTTGTGCGTCCGCAACTAGAATTTGCTATCCAAACTTGGAGACCCTGGACCGCGAAGGACCTCAGCATCCTTGAAAGGGTCCAAAGGCGTGCAACGAAACTTGTGGCAGGACAGGGTTCGCTACCATATGCAACGCGGTTAGCTAACCTTGATCTCTTTCCCTTGAGTTACAGGCAGTTACGGGGTGACCTGATACAAGCCTTCCGTATCATACGCGTTCAGGACTTCAGCCTCGTACCGGGGGACTTCTTCGAGTTAGCAACCACCACAAATCTACGAGGCCATCCATTCAAACTACGTGTGACAGGGGCCAGACTGGACACACGAAAGTTCTTCTTCTCCAACAGAGTGCTAGAAGCCTGGAATGCCCTGCCTGTGGATGTCGTTATGTCTGCTTCCGTCGAGGTCTTTAAGAGGAAGCTGGATTTGTGTAGCAGTGTCCACTAAATTACCACCCCGATCTTTGTAACCTCGACAAATTCCGTTATTATAATACTACTTGCTATATTTCAGTAACATTTTAAATTGAATTTATTATCGTGACAACCCATCGTCTACGCTTACTGCCATGCACGTATGCAAATTTTGTCACCGGATATATTATTTATTTCGCCGCACTCGAAACGACAGCTCTACAACTGCTCGTACGACTAAAATTCGAGGCAGTTTGTTTGTCTGTACAGACCTGACTCTTTTCCGATTATTTGTTCCTTTTCGAGTTTTTGAGATTTTGCAGTTGCTTATAAACAAATAGGGAGTTCAAAGGTGAAGACCTACATTTCCCTCAATAAACTGAACTGAACTGAGCAACAATGAAGGGCAGGGATCCTAGTTTGCGCGACGTCTGCAGGCAGCCGGGTCTGCCACAGCACCCCGAAATGTTGGCATTTGTTATGGCGTACAAATCCGATAACGCCTGTAAGGACCCGATTTGGCCGCTGGGTTGGTCCAGCGCATCGGCCGCATGGCCCGTTTGGGGGGATACCCCCAGCACCACCCCTCGCCCCGCAAAACCACCCGCCTCTAGGTCGCCTGCACATCCACTACATGCACACGGCATGTTTATCGAACGTAAATGGGGAGCGCGCTCTTCGGAGCAACCTGGTGATCGAAAGTTCGGCCGCTGTGACCAACGATGTCAACCGTGTGCTCCGCAACAGAATAACATCAGGGACGGTGACCTGCGCGCGAAGGAGTTTATAGTGATCGTAAACTTGCGTAGCATCTACGGCATCCTCTCCACCAAGGAAGCCGGAGGCGCGGGAGGACGCAGGTTGCTGGCCCGACCGTATCTGCACCTAAGCTAACCACTTCACACCCCCTAATCTACAACAAACAGCTTTCCAGGGTTTCAACCAACAACAACAACAACAACAACGGAGGAATGGTAGGGATCTCAACCGAAACGAGGTAAGCCGGGAACTGGGTCAGAATCTCGACACTTATTATTGGATGTGCATTCGGCATAACACCCGTCAACTCCGATCTAACCCCCCTGTGTTGATCCAGCGCACCTGCTGCCTGACCATTGTAGGGGCAAATGCGGGCACGCAGATGTTCATTTTTCCATAGCAAGATCAACTTGACAAGTATTGTGTCGGCAATTTTGCCCTGGGTAAGTTGCTTACGACAGCTTGAGCACATTCAGGCAATCACAAGCGTTCACAATCTACGTAATTATCCAACCAATCCACGGGGCCGGCTCTGGCAAGACAGCGTGGGCTCGCAGTTTGCTGTTGGTCCAGGGTTCCAACAACAACAACAGCAAAGCTTCTACATAACAGTGGACTTATGGTTAAGGTACGCACACGATCCTAGCTACCACAAACACTTGGATCGTTGGCAATGCCTGCTTTGTTAAAAACGTAAGGTTTTTCATAGGGACAATATATATAATCATCATTTTAAACAGTTAATGAGGGGCAAGCTCAAATAGGCAGCCCAGCATACAGGCAGACTTTGTCGCAAATCGGTTTTCATTCCCTCCGCTGCCTTTATAGATGAACTGAACACAGTCATTCTTCAGAGCATCAAACCCGAACATCATCGTGTTTTCAGATCCATGTCCAGATTCCACGGGCTGTAGGCAGTAAGCTGGCTGTTGCAGCGGCAGTTCCTGCCATTCTACGAAGAAAACGGAAAATAAGGCTGGATGAGACGCTTTTTAAGGACATAAGGTGATACTACTTAAGTAGTCGACACGACCAGCATGTCCGCTAGGAAGGAACCTAGCGGCCCTCACTTAAAACATCCATTTTGCTTCAAGATGACACCCATTGATTGTAGCTTAAATTAATGGGCCTCTTCCCGGCCTCCTGCAGAAAATGCACTCGGTAAAAAATGACAGTTTATTTGTTATAAATTTTTCACATTGATTTTCGACAGCCTTATAAATGCAAGTACGTTTTGCGGAAAACATGTGTAAAAATACCCTTTCTTGTGCATATTCGATAGAAAGTCGCGGCGTCTCTTAATTAAGCACATGAAGATAGTATATAATCCTGTTTTTGAAGAATTCATAATTATGACGTTTTCTGAAACTCCTAAACTTCCATTCATACAGAATTGTATCTGAGCGTTTATTACCATTGTTCATGGAATATACAACTCGGTCCACAATCAATGCAAAATTGGATGAAAGTTATATGGCATCCTCTTAATTGCATCGAAAATCAATTTGAAAAGTGCATATTAAATAATTTACCCCTTTTTGTTTAGTCTAGCTAGTAGTATACCTAGAGAAAGGAGAGAGTGATAGGACGGATGAGGACTTCTTGCACTCCGCCGAGGACGAACACAGAGTCGGAGTGTCTCCATTCGTCTCTTGCAAGGTAGGCCTTATTTCCCAATTTCCTCTAGATCCAATGCATCTAATTTACTTGGGCGTAGTGAAACGCTTGCAAAGTTTGTGGGTTAGAAATCATCGTTCAAAGGACAGTGGTCGCACGACGCCTTCGGTACTGAAGGCAGTGCAGGTAAAGGCTATAGACGATAGGTTGCGTTCTTTAAACGCATGCCTTCCATCAGAATTTTCCCAAAAAGCTAGGTGTTTAAGTGAGTTCGAGTCCTGGAAGGCTACAGAGTTTAGGCAGTTTGTATTGTATCTAGGTCTTGTCGTTCTCCCGGGTATCCTGCCTCTTAATCATTATAAATTGTAGTTAATGCTTTTTACTGCCCTTAGATTGCTGTCCTCTCCTAAGACCTGCTACCGAAACGTAGGTTATTGTAGGCAGTTGTTATTACTGTTTTCGAGTCTATACAGTGACGAACACATGGTTTACAATGTGCATAGCCTTAGGCACATTGCGGACGATGTTGAGCGTCACGGTCCATTGGACTCATTTTCGTCTTTCCCTTTTGAAAGCTATTTAGGCAGATTGAAGAATTTGCTTAGAAGCCCCTTACGGCCTTTACAACAGGTAGCTAGGCGTTTAAGCGAGGAGGAGGAGGAGGTGGTGGTGGCTACGCGCGATACCTCAAGGCCTTCTTCACCTAGATTCCTTCATGAACATAATGCGGGACCAATACCTGCAGGCTATGAGGGCAGTCAGCAATATAAATGTCTAATCCCAGATAGATATCGTATTGACATTACCTCAGGCAATAGGTGCATAGAAATTGTCAATAGAATAGTATGTGTTAAAAACATACTATGTGATGCAGCCGGATGTATACGTTTAGTATTTCATGAATTAAGCAATATTTCAGATTACTTTGACTATCCTAAGAATTCCTCCCTTATGAAAGTTTATAAAGCTAGCATAGATAACAAGTTAGTCTGCTCACCATTACCGAATGACTACATTAAGTACGTATGCATTCCACAAGGTAATCACTACGTATTAATTGAAATTATATAGAGATTTAGGGAAGCCACTTACTATCCTTTTGCCTATGCAAACAGTGCTCGTGAACCCTACAAAAGCACAGTTCTTCTAGTTAGTGGTTTGCGAGCACTGCAGGGAAGTAGTGGCCATTATGCTAGCACTTAATTAACCATATTTCCTGTGCGTTTGTAGATACTAACATGAGCCAACTTCCGACACGACAACTGCCGGCCCGACAAAGGAGGTCCGCGATTGATGAGGCGATCTACCTGCTGGAAGGTGAAGGCATATCATCGCCAGTCAGTTATGGAAAATAACGCTGTTATACCTTTCAGGAGCCGCAGGTGAACGCCGATGATTCTTTCGACACCATCCCCCTCGGTGACGACACCTTAACAACAGTGCCGAAAGTCAATGGGCAGGAAGATATCCTGCTACTTATGTGCAAACACATGCGTGCACAGTCAATGAAACTAGACATTCTAGTGAAGACTGTCCGCAAATTACTCGGCCGTCAGCGGCTGTTAGAATCAATGATTCAACAGCATGCTAAAACCTCGGGACCGGGAACTTCTCAGCTGCCGAGGAACCCGCTCGACCACCAATTACGGTCCGGAGCCGAATTTCGCAATTTGAATGTCCGATTACTGGACAAGAGCTTCAGACTGGAGCTGGTATGCCACCATATTAATCACACCCTATTGCGTTAGACTTCCTTCCTAACAAGCCTTGGTGGGCAGAATATTGACGAATTCGTCAAGCGAATTTTCTTCGCAGTCTTCGACGATGAGATCAGCCTTTATGTCAATTTCAAAGGCAGAAAGACGAAAGAGAGCCTCTGCGGTTCTAAACTGTATGAGGTTATACTTGGTAGGTCTGCCGTTACTTACAACTATACAACATGCAGAAGTCTTCGGAGCGTGGAATACCGATTCCACCGTAAAGCTGTCTGACCTTGAGTCAGCACTTACCAAGCGGCTGAAAAGGTCGCTCGACAGTTGTGTCCAGCGGAGGAATAAGTCACAACTGACGCCCAATGACAGTGGTAAATTAATTGCCGTTTTCCAGTAATGGACTTTAATTTCTAGACAGTATACCCGAATTATCTACTGATTCCTCGCCTGCGTTACCTATGTGAACACAGAAGGGGTTCAGTAAACTATGGTACATATTAATTTAATTTTTTTTGATAAACAGATTACAATACAACCGTCTCCAGTGTACCTATGGGTAATCGGGGGGTAATAAACATACGACAAGGAATGGATGGGGGTAGAAAAGGGCATTGGGGTAAGCAAACGATTCCACGCGTAGCATAGTACCCCCCCCCCTTTTCGCCGATAGCGTAGTATCTCGATTAATCGATATCTAATAGATATCTATGTTTGCGTCAAAATAGATATCTAATCGATATATATATATATATCGATAAATAGATATCTAATAGATATCTACTCGATATAGTTTGCTACTAGGGAGATTTTATAGGCGACTGAAATGAAGCTCGTTTGAAAGCTGACATCCTGGCGGGGCTAATATATCTCGGGATTATGCTGCACGAAGGCCGACTTAGGTGAGCAATCCCTGCATGAAACAAGACTTCAGATGCCATTGGTGTTTCGGCAGTGCGTGACCACTGTCCAGAGGTGGCCTTCCCACAGAGCTTTTTGTCTGCAAACAAACAATTTTACAACTCTACTTAAGTTATCCTTTCTAATCGAAAATGCATTTTGAAATTTCGACTTTAAAAACAATCCTAATGGAGCCTGCTATCTAGTAAAAATCATTAATTGTACATGAAAGATGGAAGGGAATTTACCGGAACCCATACTGATGGAAAGACATGCTAGCAAGACGCAGTGGAAGGATGTCATGGTTGTTGTTCAGTCGGCCCTGCTCATCCACTTTTATATGCGCTGGTGATGTGAGGTGCCCTAGATATCTTCCGCGTCGAAAACCGATTGGGGAGCCGGTGTATTAACAACATTTATCCGGTCTCGCTCCACATCCGCGCAATATTTTCCCGCACAGTAGATCTCCCCCCCCCCCTTGAAATCAGTCTCCAATTGGCTGTCGATTAATGCGGTGCGGTAGCATGGAACTCATATTGCTTCCTTATTTTCAAGTAGCACACTTCTGAAGACTTCCTGATTGGATCGTTTGAAACCCTGATTATTCGACCGCGTTTGCAGCGCAGGGGAGAATCAGTAAGTCAATAATGATGAAGACCCACAGAGCTCCATTAACAAAAACTGACTTAAGATTTTGAAATCCCTTGGATGTGACTTAGCGCTTCAGTTGCGAGGCCCTGAAAAATAAGTGCACAATAGGTGGGCTAACTCATGAAGCGTTGGTCGAAATTTCAAAAAGCTGTTTCGTTTTGAAAAGTTTAATTCAGTAGGGTTGTAAAACTATATATTGGATAGCATAATTCTATAATAATTCAGTTATCGCCGGATATTGGCCTTCTAAAAAACTTCTCCCTGGCTACATCAAAAGACTATACTCCGTAAAAAATATCTGCTAAAGTAACATGCATTTTTCTCATTGATTTTCGATATCCTTAAAAATTCAATTATATTTCATGAAAAACACGCATAAAAACATTCGTCCTTTTACTCATTCAGGAGGAAGTTACGTTTTCTTCTAATTTTATACTCGAAGGAAGGGTGCAATTCTGTTTTGAAAAAGTTTCTAAATGTGAGACTTTTTGATACCATGAAATGGCCATTCATAAAACGTCACGTCTCTACATTTACCATTGTGGCTTGTAAAGTTTTCAATATGGATCAACTCTACTGCTAAATTGTATGAACCCCATCTGGTCTCCTATTAATACTTTAGAGAAATGCATGACTTTCCGTACGAGGAAGATCGATAGCTTGTAGTTTGGAAACCCTGAATGCAGGTGTGATGGCAGGTCGGGTTCCAAATTAGTTGGGAACTGGAAAAAATTCCAAAAACCAAATTGGGCACTTCCTTGGAGTATAAAATTGAAAGAAAACGTAATTTCCTACCAAATGAGCAAAAGAATAAATATTTTTATGCATGTTTTCCATGAAATATAATTGAATTTTTAAGAACGTCGAAAATCAATGATAAAAATGCATGCTGCTTAAGTGACTACTTTTTACAAAGTATATTTTTGCATGCGGCCGGAGAGAAGTTCATTCGAAAGCCGGCATCCTGAGATAACGGAATTATTATACACTTACGCCTTACAATGAGTAGTTTTACAACCCTACTTAATTATTCTTACTTAATTTCCTTTTGAAATTTCTACTGACATTTCATGCGGTTTCATTTCCACAATAAACGAAAATTAATGACTCAAATGCAACGCATGTGTCTTCAGCTGGAAAACTGTAGACTGGTTATTTGGAGAGTGGGGAAAGCGAATATGTGATTTGTAGGCAGCTCTGGGGTTGAAAAAGACGGAAACTTGCTGCGCAGTTTTCGAATCCACGCAGGCGTCAGAGTAAGAAATCCAGGGGTAGTTCAGTGTTGTAGTCGAAACGATAGTAAATCAAGGCAGGGATAAGTCGAATTTAGCGTTTGTTGAGGTTCCCGATGAAAGCTTTATCGACGGATGCATTGAGCTCGCGCACTCGTACTCAGACTTGCGCAGTCATTGCCAGAGTTTTAACCACAACCTCTGCTTAGATTGCGCCGGAAAATCAGACGACAGAACGGAGGAACGCCCCGCCCAAGTAATGAAGATGGATTTACGCGTAAATCTGGAAAAAGCGAAATATTCCTATGTCCTAACCCCAACAATTTCCATGATATAAAACAAAACGGTTGCCCTAATATTGACCCTAACTCTAGTCTAAACTGTTTTAGAGTTGCGTAGATTGCCATAGCAGTAATCAGAAGACGAGGTGGCGAGCATACGTAGCTTTCGACAAATTCTCGTCGGGCCAGTACATTTACCTGGGAAGGGAGTAGAAGTGAAAACACGTCAGTGATAAGATAAATCGATTAAAGTTCGCCTTAAAACACAGGCTGGGTGTGGGAATGTGGGGGAAAGGGGGGGGAGTAATAGCAGTCAGTGTCAGGGGCGGGGTGAGAGCGGAAGTGAGCGGGGGAGTTGTAGCGTTAGTCGACCTTCGACCACTGTAGGCGCGGTGCCTGAACGTGGTTCTTCTGTGCGCACAAGATTAGTTTTCGCAACCTGATGGCGGCCGCCTCTGCTGTTGCTAACAGACGCTGTCCCAGTGGTTTAGGATAGCTCGATGGGACCTTATAGATCACACGAACCGCTTCATTGGGGTCTACATGATGTCCGGAATCGACAACATGAGCGAGAATGGCGCTGCTTATGCCCCTTGTTTCGCCTTTTCTCAGCCATGTCGGGAGGTGTTCCCGTAAAAGTTTTGATCCGATGAGAATTTATCGAAAGCTACGTATGCTCGCTACCTCCTCTTCTAATCTTAACCTTGAATCTGCAGTTAACACTAGACATTAAGTTAACCCTAGACTTGATCCTGACTCACCTTCCCGTTGACTGAAGATCTTGCCTTAAACACAATCCCTAGCCTAACCCTAACCTTAACCCTAACTCTAATTCCATGGAAAGTTGGCTAGAATTGCAGGCAGTATTGCAGGCGGTTCCGGTTTTCATGTCCTGTAAAAGGGCCTTTCGTTGTGTAATGAGTCTCCCTTTTTCGCCTTAAACTGACAGTCCCTAAAGGTATGTGATCGAGAACCTAAATAGGTGTTAGGATTTTTTAAACGAAATGCACTTAAGAGCTTGGCGCTGTGCGGAAAGGATTACATTCAAAAACCGACACCCTGACGTGACTGAGACATATTAGGATTATACTATACAAAAAAGCAATGTTAAAACTCTACTTGGATGACATTTTTGAATCGAAAAAATATGTTTGAATTTTGGTTAGCATTTTATGAGATAGCACATTTATTGTAGTTATCGGACATCTGTATAGGCTGTCGAGCTGCGATGGGTCGAGAAATTAGGAGCCCCAAATCACAAATCCAAGTAAACAGATTAGGTTGGCCAACTTATTTGCATAGACAGAAGGCTGTTTTAGAGTTTCAAAATTTTCAGTGCAGTATCTAAAAGACAAGTTGGCGAACATATTTTGCTTTCGACGAATTCTCGTCAGGCCTGTACATTTACATGGCAACGTGGTCAAGTCAAACATGGCAGCGATTAGAGAAGTTGATCAAAGTTCGTATAAAAATATAGACGGGATGAGAACAGAAGGGTGCGTAGAGGTGCAAGTATGCAGTCGACTTTTGGCCATGGCAAATGCAGAGTCTGATCGAGGTCTTTCTTGCGCACAAGACTGGCCTTCGTAACCCGATTGCGACCACTTATGCTGTCACTAACATGCGCTAGCCCAGTAGCTCCGGGTTGCCTAAGGGGACCTTATAAATTACAAGAAAAACTTCGTTTGCGTCCACAGGAGTTTTACTATAACGAACTTATCGTGTTTAGAAATTGATTTTTTTGTTCGATACTAACCGTGGGAATCAACTTGCGAATAATCAAAAGAAGAGGTGGCGAGCATACGTAGCTTTCGATCAATTTTCTTCCGGCCAGCACACAGTTATATAGGAACGGGGTAGAAGTAAAACATGTCAGCGATAAGATAAATCGATAAAAGGTCTCCTTAAAACACAGGCGGGGTGTGGGACTATGGGGGGGGGAGTGATAGTAGTCATTGTCAGGAGCGGGGTGAGAGCGAAAGTGCGCGGGAGGAGTTGCACCGTTAGTTGACCTTCGACCACTGTAGGCGGGGCCCCTGAACGTGGTTCTTTTGTGTGCAGAAAATTGGCTTTCGTAGCCTAATGGCGGCCGCTTCCGCTGTCGCTAACGGGCGCTGGCCTAGTAGCTTGGGATAGCTCGATGGGACCCTATAAATCACACGAAAAGCTTCGTTGGGGTCCACATGATGTCCGGAATCGACAACATGCGCGAGAATGGCGCCGCTTATGCTCCTCGTTTCGCCTTTTCCCAACCACGCCGTGAGGTGTTCTCATATTCTCTTGGATAGGCGTCGACTCGTGCGACCAGTATAACCTGCCCCTTTGGGAAAAAGTAAAGGGGTGTATGCACACTGACGTAGTCTGATATGGCGATCCACCCGTCCCTTCTTCGTGTAAAATTGAGCTAGTAAAGAATAATATTAAAGCCCCTGCTGTTATGAGGTTTCGTAAGACAGCTTGCTGAAGGCGTCTGCTTAGGAGTTCACGCGCAGCGTCTCCTTGAAAAGGGACTTTTAGGTATGGGGTTTTATTTTCGCCAGTGTGGTGGTTTTTTTTCTAGGCAATATTCTTTACGATGAATCTGTCAGGATACCCTTTTTCGCGAAGTAAGCCCAGGATCTTTCGAAGCTTCCCTCAACACTGTCAGTCGAAATGGCAGTACCGAGAAAGACAAAGGAGACTGGAATGGCCATTTCTGGCTTATTAGCCGTCGTCAGCCAGTCATACCCAACCCCGAAGTGTGGAAAACCCGGGGCTTGAACTCGCGACCTGTTAGTTAGAAGTCCACGCCTCTAACCATTGCGCCACGAGCGCGTTGCCCTGTCGGTTTCGATCGGGAATATACAATGGTAGGGGGCGCTCACCGATTGTTCATACGGAACTCACTCGTTCCATTGTGCCTTATAGGCCCTCTCTCTCGCTCGATCCCAACCAGTAACCGCACAGCGGCGCATGGTATAGGCAGATTGGCATTACTGACAAAGACAGGGGAGACTGGAATGGCCATTTCTGGCTTATTAGCCGTCGTCAGCCAGTCATACCCAACCCCGAAGTGTGGAACACCTCGAGGTTAGAGGCGTGGACTTCTAACTAACAGGTCGCGAGTTCGAGCCACGGGTGTTCCACACTTCGGGGTTGGGTATGGCTGGCTGACGACGGCTAACAAGCCAGAAATGGCCATTCCAGCCTCCCTTGTCTTTGTCGGTAATGTCATTCTGCCTATATCGTGCGCATCTCTGCGGCTGCCGATTGGGCTCCAGAGGGAGAGCCCATTAAACACAACGGAACGAGTGATTTCCGTAGGAAAGATCCGTGAGCGCCCCCTACCACTATCAGTTGAACCAATTTTTTCCGCCCCTCCCGCCAAATACCGAACTCCATTCCCCAATACATGTACTGGCATGACGAGAGCATATCGAAAGCAAACGTATGCTCTCCAATTAGTCTCCGGACGCAGGAGGGTTTACGGTCAACCCAGCATGTAGCTGGCCGTCTCTCCAGGCGGTTGTTGGAACCCGGTGTCGCGCGTGTGCCCCGTCGCCTGCAGCTAATCGATGGAGGGTGCAGCCTCGACTTGGTTTGAGTTCTCATCAGGCCAGTGCCGCTCCCAGCCGCGGAGATGGCGTGGGTAAGTGGCCGTGCTGGAGATCGCGGAAGCAGACTGCCACAAAGGCTTGTCACTACCCTCGCGTGGGCTTGGAGCCAATTAACGTAGCTCTTTCGCTGATTGGTCACACAGACGGACACAGTGGACCAATGGCATGAACAGCTTGACTCGACACTTGCGGCCAGCAGCTTACAGTGACACGCGGAGAAGCCGCTTTCATGGCGCCGGATGCACACTTGTCCGGCCGCCAGCTTTATTTCCTTATTCTGTACAGAATAAACCCTCTTCCTCGCTGGCGTCCAGCTCTTTTCTTACTATTTTGGAGTGGCCAGGAGATCGTAGTGGCTAGGGTCCTTCGCATCATGACTTTAGCTTCTGCGACACCAGCGCCTGGCGGGCTTCGTTGACCAACTGTCGCATCTTTCGCAACGTCGTCACTTCCGTGTGAGCAGTTTCTAGGTGGTCACGCCTGGTAAACACGTGCATGCGCCTTTTCTTCCAACTCTCCAACAGGGCCTACTAGTTGCTTTATGCCGTCAAAAAAGACCATGAAGCGTAATTTATCACGCAAAGCCTGGATGTTTATCGGCTACCGTAGTCTGGCCTGCAATTTGCAGGCCTCCAGCATATCCAGGTGAGAACGAGGGGTCCCGGGGGTGGGGATGCTGGCAGCCAGGCGAATGTCAGAACGCTTGTCAACAATCCTGTCGACGGGGGGGGGGCAAAAAAGCTCTGCACGAGGCTTGGAGAGACCTGGAACGGGGGTCGAGGGACCTAGGAAATCCATGCAGGCGTCTATGAGACAGAATCACGCGCAACGAAGACAGGGGACAGGACAGAATGGGACGATTCTCGAGGGGGCATATATTGCTAAACGACGACGACTTCACTATTCTTTATTTGTTAACAGACTCAGTTCCTCCCAATCATTTAAGAAGTGAATTGACCGTGCTTGCAACCTTCATAGGCCTTGTATATGCGATTACTAGAGGCACCGCGAAGGGCGTTAGAAGGCAAAGTCATATTCGATATTTGGATTTGTTATTTGGAGAGTAGGACAAGACTAAAATACGGCCAACCTATCCCCTGAAATTTGTACTTGCATTTGCGCTCCTTAGTCTTACTGAGCAGGCCTCTGCATTTGGGTTTCGGTCTCCTAAATGTATTTCGAATTAATTTAAGTCCTGGACAGACCCCGACGACTGCGACCTTCAGGCCAGTACCCAATAGAAAGAGAAGTTGGACACCAGTAGAGATATCATTGTATTCTGTGCAGAATTAATGAAGGACAAGTTGGAGCAATTTGGCGACCGGACGAGGGCACATGTCCAGCACAAGTAGAGCAAGTGTCAGAGCGTCGTCGGGGCAGGCAACGGAGTCCTGTAACGTCCCCTGAGCTGGGCATGGTTGTTTGAATGTCGTGACACTTTTGGCGCGTGGGCCTAGGATGGAGATGGCGTAGCCGCATGTTGGTGAAGATGGCCGGTGTCCCTTCCACTCTCTTCCGCCGATCCCCTCTCCCGCTTCGTATCGTGTCGTAACGTTCGTACTGCTGCCCTCACTACATCGGCAACCCCATCGGCCCTTCCCTGCAGTTGCCCCCAGCGCTGCGCTCCCCACCGGTTGTCCAGCTGGCATGTTGGCCTCGCCTCTCCACCCAGACAGGTCACTCGACTGTTGTAACTCATCTCGCTTGTACTTTTAACTGTCATTATACTCCTTTGCAATTCTCTTTTCCGTTCATTATATCTTCTCGTCCACCGATCGTTTCTTCTTCCTTTATGTATGGATGAGTATCGTGAACTGCTAACAATCGTATTCAGATCAACACAAGCCAGCATCTCTCTCTCGGTATTCCGTCACGTGGTGTGTGCTACCCTTGACGTCTTCGGCCGCTACAGTCCAACGGACTCTCCGAGTCGGCCTTAAAGCTGATTGGGCAAATTAAACAGCTGTGATTGGTCGAAAATCAGATCGTCATTATCACGTGAGCGGTGTTGAAGCGAACGCCAGAAGTGAGGCCTTTTGCAAGTGTTTCCTTCCTAGCCTGGAGTTTGGGTGGAAGATTTGGACGGAGAAATAATAGTTAAAATGGCAGAATACGAAACGTACTAACGGTAATGTTGCTGGCAGCCTGGGCGTCTATGGCTGGCAGGGAAGGGCCAAGATAATAATTGCGATGGAATATATCCAGTGGCTGGTTTTTTGACTTAGACTTCGACGACAAAAATCGCTTGGTCAACTGAAATACGGCCAACCCCTCCCCCCGAAACCCACGCTCACACGCTTGACGCCTCTTGTCGTTGGTTAGATGTCTGCACTGAGTTGCCGACCTCGAAAATGACGTTTTTGGCAGTATATTTACAACAACCATTTCATCTGGCTACACTAGTTCTGCCAACCTCCGAAACCTCCGAAAGTGTGCCCACCTTACAGTAGGTATGCTGTCTCATGAAATGTAAATATAAATTCTGCAATGTGTCTTTGACCGTTCATTGGTTTTTAATCCCCCTGCAAGTTCAAACCTTTAAATACAAATATATATATCAATCAGGAATGGGCGCACACCGATCTATTGGCTTCACAAAGCAAACAAGCTCCGTATGTGTGGCAAAGGTCACGAACAGGCAACCAATTACCAGGCCGAAGTCGGCCAAGTCATAATAGCAGCGAGGAGGGACGACAGACAATGCGGGTGGATTGATGCAATACTGTTTCGGGCTTATTGTGCCTTCATTCAGCCAATCATAATCCTGACCACCAGCACCTGGGACCAGAAACACAAACATGCGCACAGACGCACCTGGCGCAATTGGTCCACCACTGGGGTCTACCAGATGGGTCATAAGCACTTCATCGAACCGAAGTTCACCAGTGCCTCGCCACCTGTCATTCTCTGTCGCTGCAGATCGGGTATTTATTCAATCAGGAATGGGCGCACACCGATCTATTGGCTTCACGAAGCAAGCAAGCTCCGTATGGGTGGCAAAGGTCACGAACAGGCAACCAATTACCAGGCCGAAGTCGGCCAAGTCATAATAGCAGCAAGGCACAATAAGCCGGAAACAGTACTGTATCAATCTACCCGCATTCTCCGTCGTCCCTCCAAATTAAAACTGTATATCTCCTATGTAAGGAAAATCACGTATCTTTACAGGCTCTTAAGAGGACGTCATATACGGCCCATATGTTTTTACTGCGAATATGAACCATGTTGCGTACTTTACAGGCAGAATGAAGTAATGGACGGACATGATGCTTTAATGGTAGATTTTTTACGATCTCAGAACATTTCATTTTAATAAACATTTTAAAAACGAGAAATGCCCTTTCTCCAAGTAGCAGTACGGGTCTTCCATCGGATCGCCATTGCCCTGGAGCATGTTTTGCAGACGGTCACCATTAACCACTTTGGTTTTTTCTAATTCCTGCGCATGTCATCCAGGCATCTTGAACGATCGCAGACAGAGTACTCCATGGCCTACGCCTTGTCCGAGCGTATAATAATGACACCTGACTGGGAAGTGCAGTCTACAGAGAATCCAAGCAACACCTTCAACGACGTGTATTATTGGTGTTCTCTTCCTCCGAGTTTCGAGAAACCTAGTCAACTCAACCGGCATCCATGCCCGCCCTTCCAAGGTCGCGGCGACCCCTCCTCAGTAAAAGGACTTTCTTGCAGCCCTTTCCGTGCATATTGGACTTCAGTCAGTATATTTGAAGTAAATGACAGAAGCCCTGAGAACTCCATTTAAATGGTACTGGTGTGAATGGAAAGCAGTTAAGTTGCGAAAAACTTTACATGTGGTTTGATGTGTGGGATTCATAAAAGTGATGGGGAAATATAAATGTGAAAGAGATGTGGCATTAGCAAGACAACGCTGCGAAAACACGTTTAGTGCATTCGCGCTGGGAAACTTTCATCTGGGTCAAGTTATATTTACACAAAAGGATCTTTTGAAATTATGTTGGTAGTATGTCGATAGTCATAGACATGTGTTAAAGGTTTGCAGTAATGCTACCTCTAATACAATGGCATACATTGCCCGCCTGCCTGCGTATCTGCGTTGCCATCCATTGATCCACAGCAGAGGTGGTCATTGAGACCGACTTCGGAGTACCTGACATCAGGAATGTGCAACATCATCCTGACTGGACAGGACATGGCACTCTGGACCTCTCAGATCTTCCGCACGCCGACCACCAAGTCCTGAAGAAGAGGAAGAAGAAGAAGATGATGATGAAAAAGAAGATGAAACGGAATCAACAGAGACGGGATAAACCCAAGTGACAACTTTTATTACCATTCTGCTCCTTGCTGTTTTAGGTTCTTTACTCAGTTCCAGTGGCGAGACCAGATCTGTCAGAACGCCTAAAAGACAGTGCCCGTCGGCTCCAGCTCCCCGAATAGCCCCTTCGGTTCCCGAACGCTGAACAGGGCTGCGACGGTAAGAGGCGCGACTGATCCTCATTAACTATATTAGATTTTCTCGCTGAGTGCATTCCCTGCAACCTACATTGTGTTATTCCAGGCTGAAATGTGGAAACGTCGGACCCCTGAGGCCTACGTAACACAACCCAGCCATGTTTGGCGACTCCAGTGCACCGGCAAGCTTTCTACGCAGGAATGACTTGCGATAGCATAAGACAGTGAACAGAAATGACTGACATAGGATGATTTATTGAAGAATGGGAAAATTAAAAGCGGCGTAAAGAAATGCGTAGGCTGTGGGAAGTGTTCAGTCACTCTACATAATTATTATCAGAGTCAATTTTGTTATAAAAAGTGCCCTGGGTGGTGTTTTGGTTAAAATGTTCATCAAAATTTATAATACTTCTAGCAGAATAGCTTGCCCCCTAGAAAAACCAGTTTTCAATTAGTATATTTGGAGTAAATGACAGAAGTCCTGAAAACACCATTTAAACGATTTTGGAGTAAATGAAAATAGTAAAGTTGCAGAAAACTTTGCATCTTGTTCTAGGGTGTGGAATGAATAAAACTAATGGTGAAACATTAATGTGAAAAGGTGTGGCGTTTGTTAGATAACGGCGAGAAAACACGTTCCCTGCTTTTGCACTGTGAAATTTTCATCCAGGTCGAGTTTATTTACACAAAAGGATCTGTTGAATTCATGTTAGTAGTATGTTGGTGTTCATTAAGTAATTCGCCAGATCGGGTTTGAGGAGTTCGCGTTGCCTTTTAACAGGTGATTATTCAGATGTCTCCTTAATACGCTTACGGTAGGGGAATTGACAACATACGTCGGCAAAGAATTCCATTGGTTAATGACTTCCTGTGAGGAAAAGGAGGAAGGTTGATTTGTGTGCACAGTTCCCATTTAAGCCAGTAATTGTGCCGTTAGACGTCAGATTTTTATGCCATTTCAAAAAGATTTTTGCAGTCGACATTCAGATCAAGTGCTCTTAACGACTGAAGCGTTGCTAGAAGGTCACTTCTGTCCTGTCTGTAAAGGAAGGAATAGATATTCAAGACCGCAGACGCTGTTCACACGTAAAATTTTTGACTTTATGAACAGCCTTTGTAGCACGTCGTGGTACACCTTCAAAAATCTCTATATCCTTCCGAAGCCACGGTTGCCGAGCTGCACAAATGTTCCATATACCTTGTCAAAGCCATTTGCATGCAAGTTAATAAACGTTTTTCGCATGGCGCTCATAACTGACATTACCCGCGCTGCGACTTTAGAACACTGCCCTGTCTTTAACGAATATGCCAAGGTCTGTTTGCATATGTACATTTTCAAGTGGTCGATTTTCCAGGAGACACCGTCATGACGGTGCATTTATTCTTTACCTTGTTGCGAGTTTTGTGTATCACCACACACTTAGAAGTTAAATTCCATGCACTGTTTCACGCTCCATGCGTGCAAATCCTCTACATTGCGTGACCGATCTCGTGAAATGTTGGCCGAAATTCTGAAATGCATTTTCGATTATGAAGGATTAATTAGATGAATTTGTAATACTGATTAGTTTACGGCGTAATCCTATAACATTTCAGGTTCGCCAGGATGTCGGCTTTTGAATTCGTTTCTTTTCGATCTTCTGTAATAACCGCACTCGGCAAAGAATGACTACTTAATTAGTATGCATTTTTCCCATTGTCTTTCGATGGTTTTGTATATTTAAACATATTTTTAAGAGACTATAAACAGAAATATGCGTCCTTTCATTCGTTTGATACTTGAAGAAGGAGTATAATTAAGTTCTGGAAAAGATTTCTAATTATCGAAAAATTTGGAGCCTGATCAGCCGTTGTATTAGCGCTTAGTGATTTCAGTATACAAGGTGCATGCACTACTCTTAAAGAAAATCACACATTTTTCTATGCCTTTAAAAAGATACCATATAGAGTCCATAAAATTTTGCAATAGAAACGAATTATGTTATACATTTCCTGAGGAGCAGTTATAAATGGACAGGTACGATGCTGGGTGAATGGACATTGCAAGCTCTTAAAGAATCCCATAATTAGCAACATTTTTAAAACCTGATTAAACTCCTTCCTCGAGTATAAAATATAAAGATGATGGAATTATCTATCAAACGACTGAAAATACGCATATTTTCGTTTGTGGTTTCTATAAAAAATATTAAAATATACAAAACCATTGAAAGTCCACGGGAAAAGTCCATGCTACTTAAGTAGTCATTCTTTGCTGAGTACGGTTCCTACAGGAGGTCGAAAAGAAATGCATTCAAAAGCCGATATCCTTTCGAGTCTGGGATGTTATAGGGTTATGTCGCAAGATAATCATTATTACAAATCCGCCTACGTAATCCTTCATAATCGAAGACGCATTTCAGAATTTCAGCCAGCATTTCATGAGATCAGTCACGCACTATACGTCCTCTTGTAGCATCTTGGAGTCTTTCTCATCTTTTATCGCGCTCCACAGTTTAAGACCATCTGCAAAGGACGCCATGTCTAACTTCACTTTCCGCACTAGATCATTTGCACAGATAATGAATAGGAGCGGCCCAAGAACTGACCATTGTGGGACTCCAATTTTAACAGGCGGCCATTCTGAGCAGTAGCCAACCGCAGTAACTTTTTGTCTGTAACCGCTTAGAAATCGTTAATCCAACTCTAGACACAATAATTTGCTGTATGAATTTCTGAAGTGACACACTTGTGCTTATTATCACAAACAAATTCAATTATTAAAATTATCGGTGATTAACTGGCTACCGGTGACCAGTTAGGAATTAATCGATAAATTAAATGAAATTAGTGAGCGTGCGCTCCGAGAACTAAATAGAAAAATTCGTTTTGTGCTGCACAAATGACATTAAGTGAGTGCTTGTGCGAATTTCTTTATTTAACTTTGGTTTACATGCGCCAAGTCTCGAAATTACATGATTTTAAAGAGGTGGGCACTGGTCAAAACTAGTTTGACCAAAATTCCTACCGAAATGTAAGTGCTTTTTCCTATGTGACCTCGATGGCACCCGGTCCTCAAGTATAACTTGACGAAACTTGAACATACGCAGACTTTGACAGACGATACTTGCATTGCTCGCAAGTCTTGAAGCCAAGTTCGTTGAGGAAGTGAGGCCACACAATTCCAATTTAACTTCGTAAACCTCGCAACTGAAACACGACAGTTGACTTTAAAGATTTGCAGCATTCTAAATTGATTTTAACTCGGGAATTTTTTCGCGTTTTTAACATTATTGATTTACCGAGTCTGTCGTGCGTTATAGGTGTGGCCATTGGTTTGAGTCCTTAAGTAATCCAATCAGGAAACCCCCCAATGGGACTTTTTTGAGCATTATAAAACAGCCTAGTTCTCCCTCCCTCATCACATGGACTTTACCAATAATCATGCTATGATAACGTTAGGAGAGGGGGCCTTTTGGTGGGGAAAATACCGTACGGATTTAAAGAGGAACGTGAGAAATACTACCAGCACACTGATTTACCACTTAATTAGACTCACATCAGCGAGAGTGTTGTCGACACTGAAGATATCTAGGACAGACCACCTCAGCGGTATATAAAAGTGGGTAAGCAGTTACGACTGACCAAGAAATATGATGTTTCTTCATTTCATCTTGCTTGCATTTCTTCCAGTCAGTATGGGCTTCGGTAAATCCTCTTTTTCTTTTATGAACAATTACTAACTTGGACCTGATTTTGATAGCAGGCTCCATTTGAATGATGTTTATGGTCGAATTTTTGAAATTTACTTTTATTTAGAAAGGATTACTTACAGAAGTAAGGCTGTAAAATTGATTAACGGCAGACAAGGTTACAAGCAGCTCAGTGGGAGGGCTACTTCTGATTACTGGTCACACATTGCTGACGCATCAATGGCGTCTAAAATCTTGTTTCCTGCGGGGATTGCTCGCCTACTTCGACATTCGTGCAGCATAATTCCTAGATATTTTAACCCCGCCAGGATGTCAGCTTTAAAATGAGCTTTATTTCAGCCGCCTAGAAAATCTAGACTAGACAGAAAAGGATAAATTATTTAGTGTGTATTTTCCACATTGATTTCCGATGCCAGTAAGAGGATGCCATATAATTTTCATCCAATTTTGCATTGATTGTCGACCGAGTTGTATATTCCATAAACAACGGTAATAAACGTCCAGATACAATTGTGTGTCCTATCCTATCCTACATCCTATCTTCCAGTGCCGAAATGTGAGATGCCGTAACTTTCTGTCAATTCAGTACACAAAAGGGTACTTTTACTCATGTCTCCCGCAAAACGTACTTGAATTTATAAGGCTGTCAAAAATCAGTGCGAAAAGCCCGTACCAAATAAGCAGTCGTTTTCTGCAGGCGACCGGAAAGAGGCTCATTACTTTAAGCTACAATCAATTAATGTTACGTTGAAGTAAACAAAGGGTTCTTGGAATGAACGCCGCTAGATTCCTTCCGAGCGGACATGATAGTCGTGTTGGCTACTTAAGTAGTATCATCTCATGTCCGTTGATGTCCCCAGAAGGCGTCTCCCTTAGCCTTATTTTCTGTTTTCTTCGTAGAGTGGCATGAACTGCCGCTGCAACAGCCAGCCTACTGCCTGCAGCCCGTGGACTCGGGGCACGGATCTGCAAACAGGACGGTGTTTGGGTTTGATGCCTTGAAAAATGATTGTGTTAAGTTTACTTACAAAGGCCAAGGTGGGAATTTGAATCGATTTTATAAAAAGATCAACTGTTTGCTACACTGTCAATATGAGAATTTCATGAACTAGCTCTTCAAGGTTACCCTTACGCCTTTTTTTCATATCACAAATGCCAAATGAAATAAACGAAGCATTTTCGGTCATTTGGACTTTTGTTGCTGAAATATGCGGTGGAATGAGGTGGGGCTAGTTGGGGCTGAATACCTGTAAGCGTCGAGGTGTTGTTGTGGCGTGGACGATTATCTTGTAATTAGCGATAATCGCTCGAGACGGAAAAAACAGGCCTAGAATCGATTGAGTCCTGGGCCTTAGATGAAAACTCAATCAATTAATTTATCGGTCTGATACTGTCGCTCAGAGTACTTCACAATCATCTGCAATGTTTGGTCATCGATCGACGATTGAATATAATCCCCCTTAATTTTCGCTCGTTCTGTTGTTGCTACCACATCTGAGGATGGGCTCCTGGATGAGTTCTAAAGATGAGAATAATAAACAGACTGTTCAGTTGCTTCTTTAGTCCTTTTCCTTACTTATACATACACCTGGAACTCGAACGTCCGCCCCCCCCCCCATTTGTAAAACTTGCAACGTGATTTTGTTTTAAGGAATGAACAGTCAGGCCACTCACGTGTGTGTTGGTGTGTATAAAGACATTTGCCTGGTAAGGATCTGGCTCTGATTTTAGTTGCAGCGACGGTGTCATCATAACTGCTCTCTTGCTCAGTCCAAGCCACACGGTTTTTCCGATTGCCGATACCCCGAAATGTTTGAGAATCGCACGTTTATCCTTGCCAGAAGACGCCACTGAACGTCGGTCGGAACATTCAGTAGGTTTAATCCGGAGAGGCCACTGGCATTAGGGAGGCCAAAAGAGAGTGAAGGTGATTTGAGGTTTTGGTTTTTTGTGGACAACTGCGCTGTGTTCCTCACTGAAATGTTGTTAACCTATGGTAACGCACGAATACTAGTAGCGTGGATTGTTGTGATTTGATGGAAGAATTCTAGGATCAGAATCCGCTCAATTGACACAAATGAAGGCAGAGAAGTGTGAGGGCACGTCTGAGTTTAGGCATCGCGCTGCGCCGCGTTGCAGCCGCCACCTACGTTCAATCCCAGCGCCGGATGCCTGATCGCCCCCTCCCCCCGCGGACAGCGGACTGGTGACCCGTAGAGGGGACAGTAAGATCGACTTTGACGACTCGGTCCCCATGACACTCAATGCAATTTTCCCCACCATAAACTATCCGACACGCTTTAAAACGACGCGCTAAAGGTCGTGGCATGACAGGCTGCTAACTGACGCAATAACTAGTTCCTCCTGCCAGGATTGAGAGTCAGGTAGCAGTGGCACCCTCTTAATGTGGCCTCTATGGCACTCCCACCCACTTGAGATCGAAGCCGCCCACTTCTTGCCTCTACGGAAACTTGGGTCGCGTGTGTAGCACGCGCAGAGGGGGTTGCTTGGCTTTGTCATTCACTGTATCCTATCGCGCCTCCCGTCATCCTACCTCACTCTTGTCAACGGGTCCAGGTGAGTAGGGGGGAGGGAGTGCGATAGATGCTGCGCAGGTCTTCTTTAAACTTATTCACAAGTCACCGTCCTGCATAAACCATACTGCAGGACATGCAGTGGACACCACCGTTCGCCATGGCTGAGCTGTCCTGGTGGTGAAGCAGGTGAAACTTTTAAGGAATGATAATGAGCTGACTATGTCGGACGATCATATGCCCAGACCACACGTCAGCGTCTGTGTAGTCGTAAGTGTCTACCTCCACGGTAAATATGCACTGAAGCAATTGTCCTAAGACCCTGACACCAACGTGTATTCAGTACTTCGGTAGAGGGAAGGCGTATTGTGTAAGTATAGTTTAGACACAATGTCGTGTTATGGCTAGATTTATGGCAAAGGCCAGGGTAAGGACTATGATTCTGGTCTAGACCAGACTTGGAGCTAAATTAAATACTGATGCTTACCATTTATCCTTTTTGAAAACTCAAAATCATAAATCATAAATTCCTGCCGTAAACCTACGCTAAGTTCTGAACCTTATCATTGCAATTCAGTCAGCGAAGTCGGAATAGGTTTGCCAAGTTCCGGACAATCTAGTAAGACCCTCGGCGGATTGTTTGCATCCTGTCCTGTCCACGCGGGTTCAAAACGAAATTGTTGTCCAACAGGCCTTTCGGCAGGCGTCAGTTCGACGTCTTCACTCGGCTAGCGTTGGATTGGGTCCTGAGTTATGTGGACTCATCTTTTATATATCTCAAAGCTCTGACACGGCATTATGCCCTGCTAATTGCCTACAGATTTTCTTGATGCGATTCTGGTTTAGTCGCTGGAACAGTCGCATTCAAGGACAAAAACTTTGACAGAGGGCGGTCTGAGCAACGTAGGTAGCCTTCGTGGTTCTATAGTAATAAACAGTAAGATAAATAAGGCACGATAGAATTAAGAAGGCGAGGTAGAAAACTGAAAGGTGGATATACAACCTGGATGACTAGATAATCAGTCTCGTGCATGACACCTGCACTTGATGTTCGGTTTAAAAGTGAACGAGAATAAAGGAAGTCGACTAGTTATGCTTCAGTGAAAAAGGAAAATTAATAGGATAAATTCTGCCTACTATGAAGCAACTAGTAGCAAAACAAAACGGGAATACAATAGTGACGTGCGGAATATCACGCCCCACAGAATTCATACCCAGCATTCTCCCTTCGTCATAACTTTATCTCTGTTAGTGAGAGCACTCCTTATGCGACCTTTAAGACAGCCTCATGAAGGTGTTTTGGATGAAGGCAAAGACAGTCGTCCTTTGTTTGCATCAGCGTTTAATACTTTGGTGGTGTTCGATGGTGCATCCGTATACTGACCCTACATTAGTTACTGTTCCAAACTCTATTTATCAGAAATCTGCACGGTCGACCCTATAAATATGGATTCTGCACAATGGAAAAACACCTCTCCTTTAAATATATTTGAAGTTGGTTCTGTAGAGGGTGTATTAGGGACTTACAGTAGGTGGACTAACTCATTAAATGTCGACCGAAGTTCCGAAATGCGTTTTCGTTTCGAAAAAATTAATTCAGCAGCGTTGCAAAACTAATCACCTTGCAGCATAATTTTGTAATCAATCAGTTACCTCAGGATTCAGGCTTTCGAAAGAACTTCTTTCCGGCTGTCTGCAAGAACTACACTTTGTAAAAAAGGACTACTTAAGTAACGGGCATTTTTGCCATTGATTTTCGATACCTTTAAAAATTCAACTATCTTTCATGAAAAACATGCATACAAATATTCAATATTTCGCTCATTCGGTAGACAATTACGTCTACTTTTAATTTTATACTCGAATAAAGGATATAATTGGGTTTTCAAAAACTTTTCCTAATTTCTGAATAATTTTAAACTTAATCTGCCTTTACACTTACATTCAGGATTTCCAAACTAAAAACCGTATTTTTTTCGCGTACGGAAAATCATGCATTTCTCTATGGTATTAAGAGGAGACCATATGGGGTCATAAAACTGAGCAGTAGATTTGGGCCATATTGTTAATTTTACAAGCCACATTAGTAAATGCAGAGACGTGACGTTTTATGAACGGCCCTTACACGGTATTAAAAAATCGCACAATTAGAAACTTTTTAAAACCGAATCATACCCTTTCTTAGAGTATAAAACTGGAAGAAGACGTAATGTTCTACCGAATGAGCAAAATATTGAATATGTTTATGCATGTTTTCCATGAAACTTAATTGAATTTTAAGGGCATCAAAAATCAATGAGGAAATGTTATGCCATTTAAGTAGTCGTTTTTTACAGAGTATATTTCTTGCAGGCGGCTGGAAGAAAGTTCTTTCAAAAGTCGACATCCCGAGGTTACTGAATTATCACAGAAGTACGCCGCATGATGGTTTGTTTTACAATCCTACTTAATTAATCTTTTGGAAACGAAAACACATTTCGGAATTTTGGTTGGAACTTTTAAGTCAGGCGTCATGTAATGGAACCGTAAGACCCGCTGCCACGAAATGAAACATCTGGAGTCGTTTATCGGGTCTGGCGCAGTTTCGGACAAAGCAATTACGACGGAGAAACCAGAAGACTACTCCGGACGCGGATGGCCGAGCACGCGGCAGTGGTGAGGAGTAACGGCGCCAACTCCAAAATCGCAGCTCATTCGACGGGACCGACCAACTCATTCAAGTTTGGCGAAGCAGAAATTCTTGCTGGAGGCAACAATTGCGTGAGCCACGAATTGCTCGAGTCATTTTTTCTGATTCCCAATTGATCAGCTAGCGCAAAAACCTCCCCGCTTCATATTCGGTGCTGAGACTTTGTCTAGCAAGGTACATAGTCGCAAGAAGAGCATGCGGATAAGCATTGTCTCTGATGTCGATGTCCGCGAGGCAAATTGCCAAAGAGTCCGTAAGGAGGACGAAATCCGGCAACCAACAAATTGACTGCGTACGATGAGCATGGGAGCCGATGATCTTCTTCGGCACACACCTGGTCATTCGAGCCGTGGTGTACTCGGAGCTGCAAACTGTGATAGGCAATTAGCGGCATAGCAGCTTCATCCTATAAATACTGCAACACCTGGGTAATCCACAACACTTGGGGTCAAAATGAGGAGATGACATCAAGAACCGCGAAACTCATCGATTGGGGGGTGAGAGTTTGAAATCGCAGGGGGTCAGGGTGGATTCCTGATGATGATCGGCGAAACGAAGGCATCTTAGAGCGTGCACGTCAACCTGGTCCCGCTACTTTGTTGAGAGGACTTTTCGCCTCATTTGCCTCAACTGCCCTCACTGTCCTCCCACCAGTATCTGTCCCACACAACATCACCCATCGCAAGCACACAATTGGCGTCTATCACGCAAGTGGTGAGTGTTTCTCAGTTCCTTCTTCTTGTGGCTCTTCTGCTACATGTGGGATCCGAGTATGAGATTATCACGGTGCGCCAAGCGCTGAAACTTGAGAGGCGGCCGGCTAACACCTCAACTTATTCCACGCAGTCACCCAGTTGCATTTGTGTGAAGTTGCGAGATGATTGGCTGAGAGTCAATCTGACACGGCTCCTTCTTAACGTGACCTCTGGCACTCTCACGCATGTGAACGTGCGTATGGGTAAAGCCTCTACGTCTACCACTGACTTGTTTTCCGACTCCTGAATGGTGGTGGCTTAGGCTAAATGCAGTGCTGCATCCCATACTTCTGTGAGCGTCTGCTATGCCATGATCGTCAAACCATTGGCCCTCGCACACTGGCGTACGCTGGTGATTCTCTCTCTCTCTCACCTGGTTCGTTGCCGGCAGATTTGCTTGTGTTCCTGTTGGGTATACAGTTCGTACGCATGACTACGCAGTCATCCTCGTCCGCCTGACCCTCTGTTGTGCTGTTCTTAGTTAAAATCCTGACCAACTGTTTGTTGGAGACCAGGGACTGTCGAGTGGTACGCCTGGGTGCAGGTCCAGCCGTGCCTGCCACCTGCGCTTTCTCCCGTCTCCAATTTACTTGACTATGTCTTGACCCCGGTAGGTGGGAGCAAGAGAGAGTGCGCTAGATGAAGCGAAAGTCTACCCTTTCTATAAACTAGTCCATGCGCAAATCACTGTATTAGCCTCACCCTGCTGTAGAGCGCACGGTGGACATCCTCGGGCACGACAATTGGACTTTCATAGTCGCGTATATGTGTGTGTACATTTGCACGCCAACCTCAACGTCATCAGCCGCTACAGAACCTTGCCGCCCTATATGTGAGTGGATATCCGCATCTACACACCCAGTCGCTGACTCTTGAAGTATAATAAGTGTTGAAATTGCTTTATTATGACATCAGTTGAAAGACATCCTCGTAAAAATGGTTATGAGGAGGTCTTTTGGTAAGCAAAAAGAACGATACATAAATGAATAAATAAATTTATTTATTTAAGAGCATTGGGGTACCTTCATAACAAGTAAAAATAAGTTTTCAAGTAAATTTTAGAACAAGTAGTTGGATTCTGCACATTATTCAGTTTACGGTTGTAGAATCAACAGTCACATATAAAAACGGTCAACGAGCATGTGAAAAAAACTCCTTATGGAAAAGACAAAATGAGTATGAATTTCTCATCCTTTAAGGACAAAAACTGCCGTTCATGAAAGGGAAAATATGCGGGTGGAACAGGGCTGACCCGCATTTGGTACTGTGTAAGGGATTCGCAACGTAAATCGTCAAGGAAGAGCTTCCTAAACCGGATGAGGTTATCCGCCTTGAATTGGCAAGATAAGGGAACCTAGACGCGCTCGAACACAGTCCGCGCAGAGTTCAGCCGAGGATGGGAAACTAAACGTTAGGGCGGTCATCAAAGCGTAGAGTGGAGAATGTGACTCTGAGGTCTCTTTGCAGACCGACAAAATTACTAGCAAATCGCGAAAGCAGAGGATTCACACTGTGAGCGTCAACCAACCATTTGGGGTCGAAATGAGGAGTTGGCATCAAGATCCGCGAAAACCAGTGAGTTGGGAGTAAACGTTCGGAATTGCAGAGTCCAGAGTGGATTCCTGATGAGGCCGGCGATCAACGAAACCAGGATGCATAGAATGCGCACATCAACTTTGCCGTGCTATTTTTTTAGAGGATTTGTCAAGGAGAATGTCACGTTCTGTGAGGGCTACGATACATGAACTGAAATATCGAAAAATCAAATTCTCTGATGAGGGATTCTGGGAAGCGAAACTACATACAAGGCAAGGAAATGTTAGTGGATATGTTAATCTGACGGTGACGTCCTGAATTCCAGATGGCCCTTTCTCAATATCATAGAGAACATTGTCCCGGAAGGATGAGGGAAATAAAAGTTCAGTCGAATCAGTATTCAGATAAAGGCTCAGCTTTCTCTTCGAAGTATGTAAATTGTCTGATGATTTTATATCTCTTGGAAGGTTATTGCAGAGGAAAGTATACCTGGACGCGAAAAAAGTGAGCGTCTATTGGTTGAGGAAGCGGGAGGAGGTATAATCAAGGAAGAATTGCGAAGATTTTATGGGCCACTATGAGGAGTGGGGACGGAAATCCGAGGAGAGTTCAAATTATTATTAATGCGAAAGAGGAAGCAGAAGCCTGCTTCTAATCTTCGAAAAAAGTCGTCACGAATTGGTCCGGGAAATCACCAAATGGTGCCAGAACTTTTTGGTCCACAGAGACATTAGCATATAAGCCGGACGTTATTTGCCTGAGAACTACTTTTTGTAGATAAAAATACTTCGGAATATCAAATTTCCGGTTTGCCAGTAACTTTTGCCAAAATATATCGTATTACTATTTACCATCGGTTTGCCTATCTGATGAGGGCCCACAACACTCCCTTTACATATGCGTATGATAACGGAATAAATGGGACGACTTTATAATGCATCCAACATGTGTTTTGATATTTAAAGAAATCTGTTTGAATACACATCGTTTACATCAATTTAAGTCAGTTTATCAAGGGAATGAGGTTGTCGCCCTTGCGTTCCCTATTCATATCCAAAAATAGAAACAGAATCAATTGTTACATCAGTGCCTCGGGAAATTTAAGTCATCAGCGTTTTTGAGTCAGGCGCAAACTACCGCCACCGACAAAATCGTGATTATACAGTAGATGTGCTACCTTATGAAGTGTTAACCGAAATTCTGAAATGCGTTTTCGCCTCGAAAAGAAAGCTTAAGTAGGGTCATTATATTAATCACCTTGCTGCATAACTTCATAATAATTCAATAACTTCAGGATGTCGGCTTTTGAATGAACTTCTTTCCCACTGCCTGAAAAACTATAATCTGAAAAAAATGACCACTTATGTCGCATCGGTTTTTCATTGAATTTCGATTCATTTATACATTCAAATCTATTTCATAGAAAAATGCATAAAATATTCGCTCTTTTACTCATTTGGTAGGAAATTACGTCCTCTTCAAGTTTTACACTTGATGGAAGTGTATAATCCGATTTCAAAAATCTATCTAACTATGAGATTTTTTAAGACCGAGTAATGTCCGTTTATAAAACATCGTGTCTCTATAGTAACTAATGCTGCTTGTAAAGTTTGCACTATGGCTCAAATCTACCGCTAAATTTTATGAAATCTAAATGGTCTCCACTTAATAGCGCACAAAAGTGTTTGATTTTCTACACGTCACGGCATTGTCAATTCCGTAGGGAATTCAACCACTCTTGATGATGAGATCTTTAAACGCATCAACACGCCTGATATAAACACGTCCCTACCAACGCCCCCAGTAACCCCTAGCAAGCCTACGCATATTCCTAAGTCAAAGGTTAATCCAAATGCCGTCTCAGCCACTCCGACACCTGTCAAATCCAGCTCCATTACGAAATCTTTTCCTCCGCAATCGCCTAGCGATGCCTAAAACACCACGGCCCAAAACGTAGCGTGTTTCCAACTACCTTTCAGCCCTCATATAGAGGCGGTCAGGACGAATATGCCGACATTTCCGCCTTTCAATAGAATTCTTGCTCCAATGGAAGCAGTACGTCCTCCACCCCCAAACATGTTTCCTCCACGGCCGTTTTACCAATGCATTCCTCATGTTTATGTCCATACTGGGTCAGTTATCTCCTCCGCTCATTAGTTTCGTTCCGGCAAGAACACGTTACAGTATCCGGCCGTGGATTTACAGCTAAAATGAGTTAGCTAGCAATGTTCACCAGTTTCCATGCATGTCATTTCCTCCCCCAAGTCCTACTCCTTTCTAATTGCGCCAGAATCTTTTCATGTCGCAAAAGTTTTTGCAGAACCGGATGGGTAGATTCGGATCGTGAGTTCCAAGGGCATCCAAGCACTGGACGATGTAGCCCACCTCCTTAACACACAGAAAGCCTTTCCCCTCAAACACTTTGTTCTAAATGCCATATCCATGCCAAATAAGATGCCTTTGTCTCAGACTCTGGTGTTCGTCCATTGTCCAGATATTGTTTAATTAACTGAGACGTGGGCATCAGCTTCCGTAGCTGACTCCGAACTCTCTCTTCTAGGCTATGCCTGCATTCGAAATGATCGCCAGGACAGCCGTGGTGGGAGCAGCTGCGTCTACGTTAAGCAAACACTTACATTTCTGTCGCTGGACCTCCCGCATTATTCCGCGGTAGAAGGCAGCTGCTGGCTCCAGCTTGCACTAAAAAATAAGTTATTATTACTCGCTGGCTGTGTCTATCGCCCTCCCTACGTCAATGAGAATTTTGATCGTTTACACTCACTGGCATTTCATACTGCGACCGACTTAAGCTTCAGGCGTCAATTAGTTGCGGGTGAATTCAATCTTTCTGACGTCCGCCAATCTCCGCCTTCCGGACCCAGAAGGTTCGAAGATTTCCGAGGCTGTGGATGTTGGGATGTGTACTCAGGTTGTCGATTTTCCCACCCGAGGATCAAGTATACTTGACCTAATTTTCTGTAGGGGATGCATGCCTTTGTCAGTTTCATCCCTAGGCCCACTCGGTGGCTCAGACCATGACATAGTTGTTTCAACGTTAGAATTCGAGGCTGACAAAACGATGTCTTCAAAGTATAGCTTTTTCCGCGATTTCCGATCAACTCGCTCGACCGAATTATTAACACACATTAATTCCTACGGTTGGACCCATTTCTTCCTTAGTTCGGATGTAAATGTTTGCACTTCAAAACTGTACGAAATTTTTGTTCCGCTTGTTTCCCGTTTTGTCCCCCGTAAAAAAATAATTAGTGTTGCGATTGAGGTTTTCCTATCCTTACCCTTTTGCCGCAGGTTTCGCAGACTTTTTCATCGATTCCACCTTTAGAACGAAGTTTCTGTCCTGCCCTTGATTTGTGATATTTTTGAGTGGGCTAAGAGATTGTCCGAAGAAAGACAGCTAGCCAAAGTGGTCCAATCCATTGAAAACCGTTCGTTAAATGTCTTGAAAGTTTTTGCCCGAAAAGTACGAACTCACAGAAAGCCGCAGCATTATTATTATCCCACGTTCCGAGACGCTCTCGGGAATCCCATAGCTGATGCCCAGTTAACTGCTGGTAGTTTCAATGTGTTCCTGCCCAAAACGTTTATTAAAAACTCGACCAATCCGCTTCGGACCATCCGCGCATTGATCGGGGCAGTTCTCGAAACTATAACTTTCACTCTGTGGGATGTGACTGTTGCGATCCGGTGTCTTCGTCAATCTCATAGCCTTGGACCTGATGGTGTCCCAGTAAACATTTTAAAAGTTGATGCAAATACGATTTTCCCATCCCTCTTATGCAAGATATTTAATCTCGCTCTTGAAAGTTAAACTTATCCTACCTTGTGGAAGGAATCTCACACTTTGCCCATTCCCAAGCATGGCCAATCTACATCATTTGATGACTTTCGATCAGTAAGCACCCCCCCCCCCTGCAGTTTCGAAGATCTTAGAGACATTGATCAAAGATAAGATTATGTGTCACTTAACGGAGAATAACCTACTGAGTGCTGCTCAGCATGGATTCCTCAAAGCTCGGTCTTGTGACACTTGTCCGTTCTCTCTCTTTGACTATGTTCTCCAATCTAGGGACAATGGTTTTGCACTTTATACAGTATATTTCGATTTCACTAAGGCTTTTGATCGTGTTCACCGTGCACTTCTTCTTTTCAAACTGTCGTCTTTCGGACCAGATGGCAAACTTTTGAATTTTATATCCTCTTACCTGGGCGCTCGTACAAAACGAGTCAAGATTTCCAATGGTATCTCCAATCCCACATGTGTGGGGAGTGGAGTCATTCAGGGTAGTGTACTAGGCCCTCTTTTATCTTGCCTTTTTGTTAACGATGAACCAGATTTATTTCAGAACGCTAAGCCGTGCTTGTATGTTGATGATCTGAAAGTTGCATATCGATCGTGACATCGTGCTTGAACTCCTAAAGAGCAACCTACAGGCTTTTGCCCAGTGGTGCCGCACATGGCGCCTTTCTCTTTCTTGGCATAAGTGCTCAGTCATGGTGGTTGGCGACGACCGCCAACATCAGCTAGGTATTGGTGATCACGCTCTGAATATGCCTGGGGTTATTATGGATCTGGGTGTACCATACTCCAAGAGCCTCAATCTTTCGGAGCACTCTGCCTTGATAGTCTCCGAAGCACGTAGAACGACGCCGTTTATCCTCCGAAACTTTAAAATTAGTGACATAAGAATGCGCCTTTATTACATGTACGTTCGACCTGGCCTGGAATACTGTTCATTTTTATTTAGCCTCATGCGTGCTACTGAGCGGAAGAAAATAGAATCCGTCCAATACTTTTTTACCAAGAGTTTTTTAACCCCGGAATACCGGCATTTGTCCTGCCAAGGACGTTGGCGTCTTACAGGCCTTGATCCTTTATGGTTTCGTAGATTACGAAAGTGATTATTTTTATTATTTAGGTTTTTATATAATCGTAACTTTAACCCACTCACCACTTAAAGGCATCTTGTCCAATCCAGACAAAACAGTCACCGTTAGGTATTTTATTTCTTCCTCTGGCACGTACCGTTAAATATCATCGGTTCTTTTCCGTAAATGCAATTGCTCTTTGGAATAATCTAATCAGGAATGTGAAAACTCTGCAAACGTTTCCTTCATTTAACAAAACTATTACTCAATTTTCGCATTCAGAAAAACTCCCACAACTTTTGGGTGCTGAATCCACTTATCGACTTTACTGTAGCAATAGAGTTTGTGGTCTCTGATCTCTGTGGCCGGTCTCATCAGAGACAGTTTCTTTAGTCAACAGTAACAGCTGTTCGTCGGCGCTTCCGTTCGGACCAACCCCAACTTCATAGAAATAATTGGCGACTGATAATATCCGAAACAATGCAACCGCTCCTTTTCTTGACTGTCGGCATTTTATGGCCAGCATTTTTTTTTCTCCCCAACCCTCCCAACCTATAAAGCACCACCATTGACTTTATTTTTATCTCCTTTTTGACAGGTGTTTTTTCACTGCTGGCCGGATTTGCTTTTAGCGCTTCCCAGCCAATGCCTGTAAACTGCCATTAAATAAAATTATTATTATTAGTATTATAATTATACACAGAAAATACACAGTTTGTAGTTTAGAAACCCCGAAAGCCCATTTCAGAATTTCGGTTGACATATCATGAGTTGGCATATTCAATGTATGTACAGTATTTTCCCACCAAATGAACGTCAAGTCCGTATTTGGAGGACTCGGCGGTTTCGGAAAGAACCAACACGTCAGGCAGTCCGTTCCATGCTCCAAGAACTCTCTTTAAGAAGGCGTTCCGTCGGATATCCGTATGGGATAGCTTCCTCTGCAGTATAGAGAAATGACTATGCAGGCATTTCGCTCCAGCCAATTCGAAGAACTTCTTAAAGTCTACGGCACATTCAAAGGTTCCGACAATGCGGTAGGCTTGAATGGGGTTAGCACGCAGTTGACCACCTTCGTAGCCCTCGCTTGTGCCCTTTCCAACTGTTAATAATTCTTCTTTAGCCATGGTCGCCAGACCCGGATGCCAAACTCTAATTGAGACCTAACGAATGCCCCCTAAGTTTTTCCGATCAGCTCTTATCGGTCTGCGCCAATCCTCGCTTTAACGCAAATAACACCAGTATCGCGCATTTGGCTGCCCTTCGATACTGTAACGATGACTCAAGGAAAGAAAGTCACTGGGAGGCCGAGCTCTTTCCTTTCCTCAACATTTGAGAGGGATCCCCATCAAGAAGGTACCGGAAAGAATCGTCCTCATTTTCTAATAGTATTTTTGTAAGCATCATCTAGAGTATTCAAGTGTGGTCTGTGCTTGGTCCAGCTATCTTTAAACCTTAAAAAGAGCATGCTAAGAAAATATCGTCGCTTGACCCTCCTAAGTTTGCCCTCTCCTGATATTTACTGACAGACTATTTACCGCTGGACATTTCGAAACGGACATGTGATCTCGCCGTCTTGCTCGTTAGTAGGGAGGTGGGTTGTTGTTCAAATAGTAGGGCGTTGCGCCTTAGCAATTTTAGCCGAGAATGAAAACGGCTTCTGAGTGTACAGTTAATTATTTTCCTCGAGTTTCCCTATGAATGCAGCTATTAGAAGTGGTGAAGCTCCAATAAATAAGCAATGAGTGTCTCAAAAGCGTTTATTTTTTCACTTTATCAATCGGTTTTTAAACAGATATCTACTCCCAAAAAGGCTCACAGTCACCCATAGAGCAATTTTAGAGAGAAATACGTCAAATTGGATGCAAGAACAAAACAATCAGTAACGGATATTAAGGGTATATACTTACAAGATTCGAATATAAGTATAAGTTGAATAAAATGAGTTAAAGTAAGCTTGCGATGGTGCTGTAGTTTTATTGTCTAACTTATATCCAGCTTAAATGGTATCCAACATGCCGACCGAGAACAACATAGTCGAGTCTTGTATGCATGCATTGCCCGGATAGATTTAACATGCCAGTTCCTCATGCTTCTTCACACTCGGACCTTTTTGCAAAATTTACAAATGAATTGGGATAGATTTGGCTGATATTGTCAAATTTCAATCATTTGTTATAATGCTTGGATATCTACTTTCAAGAGTTCAGATAACATTTTGATATGCCGTTCAAGATCCCGCGGTTGGACAGCAACGCCTCGTCACAAACGTAGGTTTTCCTCCTATGAAGGAAATATAACCAGTTCAGAAGTTTAATACCAGATACAGCACCTTTCTTCAGCCAGAACGACAGTCAGTTCTACGTAGGCAGCTCTCAGCAGTCTCGAGATAGTGCGTATGGCGCCTCGCAACCGGATAAAAATGAGGTATATATGTCCATGTATTAATGGCCCCAAGGTTGCCTCGTTCTGGAATTCTTTGCGGGGTTTTCGGGAGCCGGAAGTAAAATCTGTCGATTCTGCGACATCGTCAGCGGTTTTAAATCAAAGGTATTTGGTGTATTCTTAAGTGAACTAATTAATTCATTTTTCAGACGATTGTTTGAGGAAATCGATAACACAGCAAATGAGATCGATGCAATTGTAAGTTATTATCTGTTAATCACGTTCAGCTCACGAAAACGCTATGTCCTGAGAGACATAAAGAGACACCCACTTTGGAGAAAGGTAGGCTTTCAATTAATTTTAGGAGAACTTGTAGTCGATGATATACGAACTAGTCTGGAATCTTGTCTGCGGTCCATGGACTCCATGATAGCCATCGGGAGTGAGGTTCAAGAGTTTGCAACTAAAGTACGCTTATAATTTCTTTAATTTTTAAGGCAACAGAGAAAATTGATGACATCAGGGATAGTGTTTCCAAACTGATCGCCGTTTCGCCGCATGGGTAGTCGTGATTTTTTATGTAAACCTGTAGATCACCCGTTCTGGATACAAAAATACCTTTCTTAGAAATGAAACTTAAGTGCTTTGCAAGCACCATGGAGTAAGCTTTTTGCGGCTGTCGGTGGATCTTTAGCTTTCTTGTAAATATGGCCAAGCAAAAGATGTCAGCCCCATTAAAACAGCAGTGTCGCGAACAAAAACCTTCCTCGTGTACTTCAAGGAGTTCGGGCTCTGGGTCATTTTTCCAACAGGCCTGGGGTAGGTTAATCATCGGGCAATATTCATTTAAAAGGCACTCCAAATCCAGGTGAGGAACCAGTTGATAAAACCAGTAACGTCCGACAGCTGAACAATTTGAGGAGACTTCCAAACGTAAGTAGGTTCCATAAGAACAACTGTGTCTCGTGTGGATTAGTTTGTCACCGGCTGTCGCTTTATTGTCGAAAATATGGTATTCTGTTATTTTGCAACATTTCCTTTAATGCTGACATTGAGTATTCTTTGTTTAGCTAATACATTAGCGTTTGCGTATCCTTCCAAATATTTCAAGCTATAGCCCTCTACACCTGCTCACTTTGATTCGGTTTTTAATCATTCACCGATGTTAATTAACCGCTAAGTAAAGAAACTGAGCATTTTTGATGTCGCTTCTTGATTTGGTGCCATCTCTCGTATTTTGTTAGTTTAAAATATTTTGCCTGTCGTTTTTTCATGTGCATGCTTTAAGGAAATAGAGTTTAAATAGCTTTTTATCATACAAAAACGCACATGCATCCTTGCTCGTCTGCTAATCGTATTAACTGTAAAATCACTGGGAGCATCGTCTGTTTTCTGTAAATTACGAACTCTTAAAAAAGCATTCAATTTGCTCATATTATCATTTTACCGCATATGCCTGTAAATTAAAGTCCTGGATTCTGGCGTCGCGTAAAGTGGCTAACGTTTGCTACTGTAAAAACCCCTAAAATGGAGACTTTTTTACCTTCACGTCTCTTATTCTTAATATGGAGTTGAAAATTTTTACATCTACATCTGATCTTAATGTTAAGAGTAAAATATCAGTCAAAAGGTTTCTTGCTTCACTTTTTGCGGCAGTTTTCTTCTTTACAGCTATCTCTGTGCTGTTTACTAGGCTTTTCGTTTTGCACTGCGAGTAAGTTTTGCGTAGGACGCAAAGCGTTAAGAGTTTAGATATTCCTCCAGAAAGGGTAGACCGTGTTCTAAGATATCGCTAACGTGAAACAGTTTAACACAGCCTGGATCTCTGCATAAATCCCGATCAAAGTAAGAAAAGTATGTAAGCAAAATATCCCTCTGCATTTCGGAGTTTACTTTCAGTAATTATTTAACTTCCCGAAGTACTTTTTTAACGAAACTACCTTGAAACCTGCATCGGGTAATCAATTTCTTGAATTCACAACATGTGCTTATAAATAGACAGAGTACAAATTTTGGTATAAGCTTATGGAGATGATTTTCAATCATCAAACGCAAGAGACTTCAAGCCTGATTGGTCTCTAATGTCGCTCTTATTTGAGTCTCCCGATCTTTCGCTTGAAATTCATGATGTCAATGAAAAGTTAGGCAAACATTTGACACCCTCCAAGTCCACTTTTCCTCTTCATTAAAAAATACTGTCCTGATTGCATCTGCGCTCTGCTTACGTCTATTTTTGCCAAATATTGGCAGTCTTTAGGACTTTGAACGCAACGGCATGCTTAGTTTCGTTTTTGGGCACTGGTCTGCAAATTGCGTGGTAATGAGACTGTTCCAAACTTTCAGACCTCCCAAAATTGATTTGTTCACCTCTTGTTTCACTCTAGTCTAGGGGTGTTGGCAACTATCATGTCGATGTTCGTCTATGTTTTCTTCCATTTTAGTAACTTATTCCCATGTTTGAAGGGACTTAATTCTACCTGAGGTTGAAGTTGGTAGTCTTATATTGACGTACTGGCGTATAAAGTGTTGGGATTATATTTGTATCTTTAAAAAAAAACTGGAGTCCCGTCATTTACCGTTGTTGACAAAAACTCCGTACTCCATAAGTTGTACGCCCGAATGTTAATCATCTGAGTTGTATACATGGTCTTTATATACCTCAACCGATCTACTCATAACGCATATACATCAACAACCCGTGATTGCTAATGTCCATTGCATAATTTGAGCACTGAGGGGCTATTTAGAAGTCAAGGATCTTTCCACAACACGTCAAAAGGCCGATAAATTTACTTTTTTAGAAAAAAGTGTTTTTTTGTAAATCCTATCTTTTGTGTAAGCATTCCGGTGAAATAAGCACATAAGTCACAAAAACGACTTTTTATTCCATCCTAGTAGTCTTTCGTATCTTTAACTAGGATGATTGGGAGCGCTGGCCTCGTGCCCAGTTTTCAGAGTGGTTTTAATTGGTCATATTTGTGCCCTTTGATGATTTGTCTTGACAGAATTTTCTTGGCAAAACAGCACCCATCTCCATGAGAGATCATGAGAGATTTAACCAAAGCCACCTAGAGTGTAACTAAGAATAGGCATCCACTCTTGTTAATTCATTCTATCTAGCAACTTAAGTTTTCCGGACTGAATAATTCGAAGCCTCCGGTTCAAGAACAATCTGCCTAGTCACTGCACGCTGTAGAATCCTCGTCTTTCACTAAAGGAGCGTCTGTTCATTGTCTTCAAGAGCTTATCTGTCCATTTACGTCGGTCTGTAGCTTATTCTGGTCAGCTGTTACTACTTTTGCTTTTCCTAACTCATGTTTAGGCAAGTGAACAGTTTTTCATCAAGTTAATCTTTTGTCCTAATTTTTAGATTGCATACGGCTCTTGTATCACCCGGAAAACACCTCTCTTTGCCATAAATCTTATAGGCCAAGGTGACCGTCAAAATAACACTATCTGCACATATGACCGTGGAAGGCAAGTAATTGGCTGTTGTCCAAACGCCTTTAAATTGGCATTAAATGAAATTATGATTAATCTGTTATTTCTTTTCTTACTCTAGTACAGGGTTTGTTTTCTTAGTTTTGGTGCATACGCGCTGCTCTGCAAAGGGATTGATAAGCTACCAGTGCAAGTAGATTAGATGTCCACACCTCCAACCTTGCATTTGCGGTTTCTTCAGCATTTTTCAACCGGCTTTGACGCTTTGGGCGTTTGTTACGACCCTTTTGAACGAACGCCATTATAACTCACATTAGTTAGTGTCGTTTTGAAGTATTTAAAAACGAAGGAAGTGAAAGCAGACTGTGGGATGCTCATAATTACCGACGCAAAGTATAAAGACTGTTTTTGTGAATATCATGTTGTCCTGATAGATCTCGTTTTTCGCTTCTCCGTATAGTCGCGAGAGCACATTCCTGGACTTAACAAAAGCCCTGGTTTGGAGTTTCATTTTCTAGACAGGAAATGACAGTCTCTCTGAATATCGTGTATCTAGACACGGACAGTCCTTTCTGGTTTTATTTACATTTAAGTCTCCTTGCGACCTCCTGTTTCCTTGAAAGAGATTCCAAATGAAATTTTTAAAAAGCTCCTGAGTTTCTTTACCTGCAGCCCCCAGCCGTCTTACATCAACAGTTTATACGCATTAATTGTGGAATCCAGATTGTAACTGCAGTGGGCCGAGAGAAACTTTAGCCATTCTCCACTTTGCAACCCAAAAATATAAAAGTCACCAACTTATAGGGCATTAACCAAGACGGTGTTTTCTGATAACCAAGACCTTTCTTTTTGGCATCAATCGCCGATGACGACAAAGAGCCACGAAATAACCACTACTTCCTTGTCCACGTAAGTAGTATTTTTCAGTTATTTACTAATAACTTCTATGCCACCGCCTACGTGCGTTACGGGCCTGGAGCTCTAAAGCAAAACAAAGATGCCTATTTGACTCCCGCAATCGGAGTATATCGAGACAGGTCACTTTTATGTGATGCTAAAAACAGCCATCGCATGAAAGCGGAAAACTGCACATAAATCTGGGCACAAAAGCAACCAGACAATGCATTCTCTCAGACTCGCGGTTGCTTATGAATCCCCAAGTGTTTATTTTCAAGATTTCCTCTGGAAATACTTGTTTGACCACTGCTTAAGATTCCTCATCTTCAGCATTATACTTCTAGACCGAAGTGGGTTTGGAAGTCGAATGCGTACAGTACCGGTGGCGGGAAATTTTCTTTTCACATAAAATCCCTTTTCCTAACTGAACCTGAGTTCGCTGCGTCCGTTGCTAAGGTAAATTTCCTCATAAAAGCTCCACGTTCTACTTATTTTCTTTGTCAAGGTCAGCGCGACCATCTAACATTCGGCGAGCTCAAACCTCCTTCAAGGCACCTCAAGTGCAGATACCCGTGATCAGATCAACACCTATTCAGCGCTTTGAACCCTCTGTCGACCACAATGATCGTGCAAAACCCCAAAATCCCCCTGTCAACTATTCTCAAAGAAATTCCCTGGAGTCATTTTTCCGACCTACGTCCGCCGACTCCAGTGACTCTGAGGACTGTATCTCACTTAGTGATTTCGTACTGAACGAAGAATAAATGAAATTTCAGCTCACTTTTTTAATATACTGATTGTCGTTATTCCATTGGTTTGTACCCAACGAATTGCGTTTTAATCTTTTCAATGTAAATACACCTGAATTTGCATATGCGCACAAATTATCAGGTCTTAGTTCTTAATAGCTGTCAGCTAGTGAGCAAGAACTCCCATTCTTTGCTGCTAATTTAAGCCAAAAATTAGCGTAGATGTTTGCTATAAAACGAGGCAGGTCAGGTAAGCTTCTTTGAGACTGCTTTCAATAGCGATTCGTATGAGGCATTAATGCTTCATTACTCACAAATACACGTAACGATGCGAGTAAATTTTAAAATGCAAATAATAATAAAGGTTTGACTGTCGGAATCACTACAAGTTTCTTCTACGCATTAAGGTTTGTTCGCCGCTTAAGATCCATATGATGATGACATCAAATAAGAGTTTTTGTAACTTCTCACCCAGCCTAGACCGTTTGCTTCTTCGGCCGAAGGTTGTACCGCAAAGCACGGTAGGCGGAGGGCAGTTCAATGCACCGACATGTGAGTTATTACCGGAGTTCCAGGCCCTAAGCGGCTCCCAGACCGTCCTTCTGTCATCTCGCAGCATTGCCCTCATATTATTAGCGAATTCTGACTGCAAACCACACACTAATAAGGCCTGTGTGTGCTTGCGTGTCCGCAAGACCAGTCTACTTACAGTCTGGTATGTGCAAAATTGAGTCTACTATACGTACGAAAGATTGATAAATGACGTCAGGTCGTTCACTTAGGCTCAGTCCGTCCTTGATCTGTCTACATGGTCCTCTTCGCCGAAACCCGGTCCCGTAATAAGGCCTTTGTGTCCCAAAAGACATTTTTGTGTGGCAGGGGGTGTCAACGATTCTCTATCTCCTGTCTTTTTCCGCCTAGGGTGACTATAAAAGCACAAGGTTATAGGATTACCGTCCCTGCCGATTGTTTATACTGCTCATGAGCAAACAGTTTCGAATTCTGTTCGTGTTTTATAGGAAAAAAGATTAATCGACATCTAGAAACCAGACAACAGAAGATCTATGCGACTATGGGGAGATTCCGGACCGAGCAAAAGGCATTTGAAAGCAAAGGTTAAGCGTACCACGACTGTTCTGTCTTTTTTAAGCTTAGGATTTCAGCCTAAATCGAAAAACCATAATGCACTAAAATATCCGTCTCGTTTGACCCATGGAGAGTCCGGTAAACTGGACCGTTCCCTCCAAGTTGATCTCCTTAGCGGCTGAATAGTGCTGATTTATTGGCTAGACTGCACGGCGTTTGGCATTGGTTAATCATGCCATCAAAGTACTGATTGTGGCTCGTGAACACTAAACATGCGGTCACGAAAGCATGAAACAGGGTACCTATCCTAGCCCCTTGCTCCTCGTTGGCAGCTAACAGGACTATCTTTACTCTGGCGGTCTGAATTTATCGTCGTCTCTGAGAAAAATTAGTGGCCAACCGGCAGGAACTTGGAACAAGTTTTAGTCTCAAAGACGATGGAAGGAATTGACGGCCAGCATTCAACTCCCCGCTTCGCAAGTCATTGCACGTACTCGCCGGCAAAACCAAGACTGGTATACCGTCGGTGATGAGGAATGCCGATACCTGGTTTCTGAAAATTTCGGCTGTGTAGTTCCTACACCCAAAAGCAGGGCCAGTGCCATAAATGTTGCATCCTTTCGCTGACAAAACTTTCTGCGGCAGAGGCTGGGGGAAGCCAAAACGGTTGGGTGCTGCTTCAGACCGAGGACGTCATATGATACGCAGACCGCAGGTATCTGATGAACCTCTTTGAGGCCGCCAAAAGGTCTGTGGCCCTCATGCCAAGAAAACTGCACCGGCCTTCGACTCAGACTGAAAAAATTTACTGCCAGAGAGCTGGGCCGAGAAAGTCAGGAGCGTCTCGAACCAGTCACCCGACGATGTCAACCGTGTGCTACACAGCAAGGTGAGAGCAGGGACGATGACTTGCGCGTGATTTAGTTTACAGCGAATGTAGACTTGCACAGCGTCCACCGCACTCTCTCCTCCTGCCCCACCTGGACTCGGTGTCAAGACAGGGTCAAAAGGACCAGAGGCGGGGGAGAATGCAGGTGGATGGTGCGGCCGGACCCGCGCCTAGGCGTGCCACCACACCCCCTGGTCCACAACAGTCAATCGGTCAGGATTTTTTCGCCAGCAACCACAACAACACCTCAACCGGGGTCAGAAGGTCAAGAATGATGACTGGGCAGCCATACTATACCCAGCGGGAGCGTAAGCGCATCTACCGACAGAGAACCAGGTGTCAGGAAACTGGCAACGCATGCTAGGCTCGAGGGCCATGATTTGCTGATGCTGGCATAGCACACGCTTTCAGACCTTTTGCCCGAATCAGTCATAAACAGTCTGCAGGGCAACCATCAACAGGCCAGTCCTGACCTGAAACGTGCTCCCCCTCTCCGCAGGAGGCAATGGAAGTGGTACGACGTATGGCCGGCAAAAAGATGTTTGGCACCGGTCTAACTCCGTCCGACACAATGACCTTGAACTCGCAAATATGCTTACCTCGCTGTTCCAGAAGATACAGGGACTAAAACAGTCTCCATAAAATCTCACAAACACGACCACTGTTCATGAATGGAAGCGAATATGTGAGTCCCCGGCTCCTGTTGCAAAGAAAACAAATGTACAATTACTGGAACAGTACATTCTCTCGTCCGAGTTTTCGGTCTGGTAGAGGAGACCATCACCAGAGACTGTGAGAATGCAAAGGCGGATAAATAGTTTTGTAGTCAAAAAAGAGGGGACGGAAAGGGTGGCGTTAGCAGTAAGGCTGAGTTCACACCTCGAGCACAAAATGAATCGGAAAGTGTGTCATAACAAATGCAGGATCTTCCTTTTAAGCGTTGTTGACCTGGTGTGTGTCCGCGTGCAATTTAATCGTCTGGAAACGCACTTGGGCATGGGACTTATTCTTGAAACACAGTGCGAAATCCTGAAACACCATGAAATCACATGTGCCACCCGCTAACTACATGAAAAGTGTCCAGAAATCGGGATCGGCTTCTTTCCCACATTCGATGATCTACGAAGGGCGTTCTGACAACGTGAACCTAGACGAACTGTGGCGATTCCTGACGGAATGCGGATGTCTGGAACGATTCACGCAGATGCTGCGCATCACAGACAATGGACCAATCCAAATGCATCTACGGTGTACTCGGCTAAACCCTCTTCAGTCTCATGTTCCCTGCCGTGTTAATGAAGGTCTGTCGTGAGAGAACAGCAGGAATCAAAGTCAGAAATCTAACCGATATCCAGCTAATCATAATCGGTTTTATGCAGTCAGAAGCCAGACTATCGGAAGGCAGCGTCTACATAATCTTGTTCGCGAATGACTGAATATCGAGTACTATAGCCGATGTGGATATGGAACGTAGAGTGTGCATTCTTGCCCTCGATCACTGAAGCTTTGGAATGGTTACTGGCGTGACAATGCCTGTAAACTGGGACAATGCCTGTAAACTGGCATTAAATAAAGATTTAATTTAATTTAAAAAGAAAATTACCATGCACTAACCCCCACCCACTTAGGAGTACAAATAAACTATGGCAAGTTTCAGCAGAACTCGTCAAATCCTGTGGGTAAGTCCGTTTATCGTGGGTCCACCGTCTGAGAAATCATCAACGTCTGATCTCCAAAGTCAGCCAAGCCCTCACAGGCCACAACACTCCATCTATAGTCACCCCGACAATCTCTCAACTACTGAGCTAGGAGTGTACAGAGCAGAGGCCAAGCATGAAGACAGCCATTTCCATACCATACTAAAGGTGATAGGGTAGGAAGGGATCCCCGCCATGGAAGTCCTGGAAAAAACCGGTTTCCTCCGTATCTACGTCATGATGAGTCAGATAGGACTGCGTTGGGAAGGGAACGTCGTCAAGATGGCTGACGATAGTCCACCTTAACAAATATTTTGCGGTGACGTAGTTAAGGGCGCTTGCAGGCAAGGCAGACTAGCATCTGTGCCACAACCAAGAGACCTGAAAAGGTCTGGCGCGGTAGCAGCAGATTTGACACATCGCAGCAAAAATGTGGCAGTCATCTTCGAAACCAGTCAAATGACGTAGGTCGATGCGAGCGGGAGGCACGCATGACTTGAATGCCGCGCATCCAAACCCTTTCAACCTATCTGCGTGGGCAACTGGCGTGCAGTCACGGATGAGTCTCATCAGGCGCACTGATATCCGCCGCATGCGTGCAAGACGCGTAGAAGAGGGCATTTATGACATTTTGTTTTTGCGGCTAGGTTTTGTTTCCAAGTGACTTCACTTTGGCGAACCGATGGTGTATTGGAAAGTGTGGCCGATAAAATGCAACCCATTCTCGGGACAAACCAGCGCATTTCAAACAGTAGTAAGTCTAACATGTGCGAGTCTGTCCCGAGGATCTGCCAGTCCTAACGGAGTGTCCCGGTCCTAGCCGGAAGTGAAAGTTAGACTAGAGTGCAGCTCTTATGGTCTTTTTACGTCAGTGAGGTCTGAGACGCTCTGAGTGTTGAAGTCTGGTATGTGTGAAGTTAAGAAACAAACTGTGTTTGCATGCATAGGCGAGCCATTTATTTTTTTTCATCTATCGCGTCCACACCAACCCCTGATGCCCTTGACCTACTCTCCCATCGACGTGAGAGCGTGTGTATGGAGCTTGAAGATGACGTACTTCACCACCAACTGAGCTCAGGAAAGAGTATTTTGCGCACGCTTTCTACAAAACATATTTGAATTCAAAAGGATATCGAACATCAATGGAGACGAATTTCCGTTACTTAAGCGACCACTGCTCACAGAGTTTGGTTCTTGTGGACGGTTAGGATGAAGCGCATTCAAAGAATGGCACTCTGACATGCCAGAAATATTTTGGGTTTCCTTTCTAATCGGCGAAATATTTCAGCACCGCAGTTAACATTTTATGAGCATACGTCATTTACTGCAGATGTAGCGCAAGTTTGCCACACAAACAAATCTACGCACGGGTTACTACTGAGTCCATTCCGTGGAGCACTAGGGGATCACATCATCCGTGAGGGAAAAACTATTGTATCAGCATTAAAAAGGACAAACCACTGCATCTGTGTTGATATATGTGAATATTTGGTCTCCGGAGCTGAATCCTAGGCCTCGGATCTCCAGATGCTAGGTATGACACGCACTTGAGAAGGAGCCGGCTTATCAGTGTTGTCTTCAGTCATATAAACTTTATAAAGGCGAGTTAGGTCTGAGAATTAAGAATGCATTAAGGGCTGGTAAGTTTGCTGGCAGGCTCTACTGTCCACGCGACATTTTGCTTTTCAATCAAATGTCGAAAGTTCGACCTTTCAATGGCTCCTTCACTCGCTATCTTCTGACTCAATAGTTGTTACTGATGACTAAAGGGGTATACATAGGGAAACGCGTTGCTAGAACTGGTGGAACTCATCTCTCTTATTTCGGACCCACAAACATCCTCTCCTTATGATGTAGTCATTACTTCCTTTTCCGGAACTTCATACTTCACCTCAGTTACATCCTAGCAAGATTCAATTGGCAGTATAGGCAATTCTCACTTTTATTCCGGAGGTGATACTTTGTTTTAAAGGATCTTTAAAAGTTCTGCTTGATTTCTATAAATATCCAAGTCATAAGAGAGGCCTTTCATTTTTCAGACCTTAGCAGGCTTACAAAAATATAGCTTGCAGCGTCTCAAGCACATATACGCTTTCGTCTTTCGCACCAACGCCGAGCTAGGTATCGTGGGATTACAGTTCTCGAGTTGCTGGCATATGCACTAATGTAGCCCCTGGGCCAGCTAAACACAGTCGCCCACAAACAGCTATCAACTGACACTACCGAATTCCCACACGAAGTTTATTCACTCACGTCCACATTGCCCTGGCGGACCGATACATACGCAGGCTCAGAGCCGCGCTCTAGGATTCTGTGCAGAACACACATCTCCTACCAGTGTCTTTCTCCCTCTTCTCTACAACTACACTTGGCCATGATTTTTGTGGCGCTCTGAGGACACTCATCACTTACACGCAGCACGCCCTCGTCACTGAATGCAAACTTTTGTGGATATTATTTGCTCTTCTAATCGTTTTCGACGGGATCATTCAAAGACATTGAATATATCTGGTTCTATTTCCGCCACCGGCAGTTCTCTTCCATTTCTGAATTTAAACCAAAACCTATTCACATCCCTGCTAGCATATAACCTCGTCCGATGGGCACTTTGTATCTTATTTTTAGCACAACTGATTAAGAATACTCCGGGTTTTTGCTGTAAATATAGCGTGGAGACGTTTCTTACGTATAGTCAATAGTTCACTAGCAAGTTCTTAGATAGGCCTGAGTGAAATCTCGTCTGCACCTGGGGAAGTCAATTTTTCTACGCTCTAGCCGTCTCTAGATTAGACGGTCTGAAAAAAGATGCTGGCTATGATCGCAGTCAGGAAGTCCTTCTTGGCTAGATGAAAGAATCTTCTTTCGTTTGATAGGCTGATTGGAAGAATTGCGAAGTGCGTTCAACCCTGTGTCTCTAGTCAGTAATTTTGACGCCCTTAGTAGTCCTTATTAACGAGATTCTGTCTCCTTCTCCGAATCCACATGCATAGTAATTTGGGATTCTGTCGGATATTCCATTCGCATCTGCAATACGTTGTTACGATCCATTTTCTTGGTTTGCTCTTCTGTGTCTTTTTTGGTCTAGAGAGTCCGTCTAGTGATAAGTGCCGAATTTTCTCCACAATTTGTGTTTTCCTATAAACTCTTTCTTCAGCTTCTCTATTAGGCACTCGGGCGCGTTGTAATCTCTCGTGATTATGCCACTATTAGGGATTTGTCAAAACCCTGGTAGACGTCAATCACATTTACCAGTTTATATCACCAGCCTGCCGTATAACATCATTACATTGGTAAGGTCCTCTGGACAACTATCTGTGGGACTCATTTTTCCGCTGTCTAAATACACGTATTTAGACATATCCATTAGAAAATTCTAGTATAATGCTTTGGAACTCTTTCGAGCTTAGAACAATCGCATTTTGCTTCAGACAGGAGAAAACATGCAAAGGAACATGGACCTCTTCGTCACCGGGTGCGCCAAATTCTGAATGACCATCAAGATCGACATAGCAATGGTCATGTACCAACAGCCGCCCAAAGCAGCATACTGCCGTGAAGATAGATATCGCAGCACACTGTGTTCCTCGCATCCACGTCAACAGCAACGAAATGAAGACCGTGGACCACGTCGCCTACTTAGGCAGCACACTCTCGCCCTGCGTCAAAATCGATGACGGGGTGCTTGCCAGATCTCCAAAGCTAGCCAAGCCTTTGACCGGAGGCAGAACTCCGTATGATACCGCCATAGAATCCACTTGATCGCCAAGCTGATTATGTACAAACCTGTTGCCTGGCGACACTTATGTGCGGAGCAGAGACCTGGATCGTCTACTCCAGCCATGTCAGGGAACTCAACCATTTCCATCTTAGCTGTCTCCGCAGAATACTGAGGCTGAGATAACAGGGAAGGATCCCGGGTATGGAAGTCCTGCAACGGACTGGAATTTTCAGAATTCACGACATGCTGAGGTAACTGCAACTGCGACGAAACGGCTACCTGGTGATGGTGGGTGGTGCACAATTGCCCGAACGACTCTTCTACAGAGCTGTTGTTACGGGTGGTCGTCGACCAGAAGGAAAAAACGGCGTTACAAGGACCGTCTGCAAAACTTTCTAAATCGATTGCGATCAACATGGAAACTCGGAAGGTGCTCACTTAGAACCAAACGGCCTGGAGGAAGACAATGAAGACTGGCGCAGAAACCTACGAGGCAAACCGGGTCGCCGCTTCCAAACCCAAGAGAGAAGTCCGCAAGTCTCAGACACCCCTGACCTGTAACATCGTCACTCAACCCCGTCCAACATGCCAACGCCTTCAGTGAATGTTTCGCGCACGGATCTACCTTGTCAGTTATTTTCGGATCCGACGAATCCGCCGCCTGACCATCGCAATTGCTGCCTCCACGACCCCTCCTCCTACTCCAACCCCTGCGCATATCACAACGTTATCCGACACTACGTTGTTGTTACAAATTCCCGTAACTCACCGCCGTCGATCACTGTCTCCTTTATCATCTCTGCCGCAATCACCGCGGCGATGACTGACACACCCCCCCTCTACCAATTCCGCCACCGATCGAAACGCTCCTGGCGCCCCGTCAATCACCAACACCTTCACCATCAACACTCCCCCCCCCCACTTTCACCGAGGTGCACTTGGTCCCAAACTCTCCACATTGCAATTGCAAATTTACCTCACGCATTTTCCTGGTCGGTCGCTCGGAAATCCATCGCGCTGTGATCGGTGCACTAGTGCTCAGAGCCCCAACATATACTCATTGCATTCGTCTTCACTTCCCGCATAGTACACGCAATTTCGCTCGCCTCATGGGCTTAACCGGACCCGGGCGCAAACGCGAAAGCCGTCATAAAAAATATTTTACTAGGAGTCTCTGATATCCGACCTTTCAAGATATTTCCTACTCGAACTAACTCAAAATTCCTGGAATTTGGTAGCCTGTGTGCTGGCTTCTGTTCCCTTTTTCGCATCATTGATAATTCAAGTCTTCATTTAATGCCGCAATGCGCCGATCCTAGTTACCCTTTTCTCCATGATAGAAGTCGATTTTATCTTGTCGAGGAGGGAGATAACTAGAGAATTCTGCCGTAAATGGCGCTGTTCCGTTTCGCCAGACCTCACACCGCTGCAGCGAAGACTGAATAAATTAAGATCGGCATAAACCAACACCAGGATAATGACACCTACTGTCAGTTTGAATAAGTCCTTTACAACACCATCTGCGGCCTCTGCACGTCACAACATAGTCAATACCGTAGGGAATTCGACTACTATTGATGCTGAGATCTTTAGAAGCAACAACACGCCTGGTATACAAACGTCCCTAACGACTCCCCCCGCAAACCCTAGTAAGCCTAAGCATGTGCCTAAGTGAAAGGCAAATCCAATTGCTGTCTCAGCCACTCGGACACCCGATAAATCCAGCACCGTTATAAAATCTTTTCCTCCACAATCGGCTAACAGTGCCTCAAATACCCCGACTCAAAACGTAGCGTGTTCCCAACTGCCCCCCCCCCAGCACTCATATCGAGGCAGTTAAGCCGAATATACCGATTTACTCGCCGTTTAATAGAGCTCTTGCTCCAATGGAAGCAATGCGTCCCCCACTCCTAACCTGTTTCCACCACGGCCGTTTTACCAATGTATTCCTCATGCTAGTGTCCATACTGGATCAGTTAACTCATCCGATCCTCAGTTTCGTTCCCACGGGAATGTGTTGCAGTATCTGGCCCGCGGATTTCCAGCCGAAAATGAGTTAGCTATCAATGGCAACAAGTTTACCTGCCCGTCATTCCCTTCCCCAAGTCCTACCCGTTTTTATCCACGTCAGAATTTTTCGATGTCACAAATTTTTTTGCAGAGCCGGATGGTTACATCCGGACCGTTTGCTCCGTGGGCAGACCAGCACTGGACGATGTAGCCCACCTCCCTCAAAAACATGCAGCCTTTCCCTTCAAACTTTTTGTTTTAAATGTCAGATCCTTGCTTAATAAGATGTCTTTGTCCATATATTGTTTTAGTAACTGAGACATGGGCATCAGCCTCAGTATCTGACTCCGAACTCTCGCATCTAGGCTATAATTGCATTCGAAATGATCGCAAAGATAGCCGTGGTGAGAGCAGTTGCGTCTACGTTAAGCAAACGCTTACAATTTTGCCGCTTGACCTCCCGGACTTCTCTGCAGTAGAAGGCAGCTGCTGGCTCCAGGTTGCTCTAAAAAATAAGTGCTCCTTATTCGTTGGCTGTGTTTATCGCCCTCCCAACGTCAACGAAATTTTTAATCGTTTACTCTCATAGGCATTTCATGTTGCGACCGACTTAAGCTTTAAGTATCAACTGGTTGCGGGTGACTTTAATCTCCCTGAAGTCCGCTGGCCTCCGCCTTCAGGCCCAGAAGGTTCGAAGACTTTCTTGAGGCTGTGGATGTTGGGATGTGGAATCAGGTTGTCGATTTTCCCACCCGAGGATAAAGCATACTTGACCTAATTTTTTGTAGAGGCTGCATGCCATCGTCAGTGTCATTCCTAGGCCCACTCGGGGGCTCAGACCATGACATAGTTGTTTCAGCATTGAAATTCGAGGCTGACAAAACGTTGTCCCCAAAGTATACCTTTTTCCGCGATTTCCGATCAACTCGCTCAACCGAATTATTAACATACCTTAATTCCTACGACTGGACTGATTTCTAGATAGATAGATAGATAATTTTTTATTAAAGACCCGTTGGGGTCCCATCAAAGCAAGTTATAATAAATTTACATGCGAGTTTCAGACGAGGTAGGCCGAATCTTTACAAAATGCAATTCATAGTTTCTGAATTAGTAGTCCATTGAGAAACATGATGATTGAGGGGTGAAAAAAAACTCCTTACAAAAAGCTAAAAATGATTGGATAAATTTTACAGGAGAAAAAATCCCCTCAATAAAAATAATGACAGAAAAAAGCGAGCAGGACTGGTCTGTAGGTGGCGGTATATAACGAATGTTGTCGGTCATCGTCAGGGTAGCAATAAATCTCAGCCTTGAGGGGTAGGTATGCGGGTCAGGCAGGACTGGCTTGCACGTTTCATTGTATACGGGCTTCACAATTGAGATCGTCTGGGCCGGATTGATACGCCGCATGAGATTATTTGCGTCAAAGAGGCCAAACGAGAGGAACCCAGATGCGATCGGCCACAGCACGCTTCGAGATCAGCCGAGCAGTGGGGAAGGGAGGTGTGGAATTCTTTGTTAACAAAGTGACGCGTATAAGCCAAAACAGCTTTCGGTGTTTATACGGTACTATTGATAGAATAAAGTAATAATGAAAAAATGTACAAACCTCAACAATGGATACCCTGGACAAAGAATTCCTTTGTTAATGTTCGAGCAGATCGAAGTCCCAGCTCAAGGTCAGAATACAAAATTAGTTAATTAAAAGAACGCCGATCGCGCTCAAAAAGGTTACAAAAGGGGAAGGGGAATGTCAACAGGGGCCAAATGTGGAAGCACTTGAGAGGAGGGCGTGGAGAATTCCAAGCGTTGACCGGCTGGATACAACACCGCCCGCCAATTCTCCACGTCCGGCTCTTGTAAACGTTCTACGTGTTTGGAGGTATACGGCTGCTCTGACCCTCAAGTAGACAAATCTTTCTAACGTCCCTTTTTAAGAGACCGCCCGCCGTCCTAATATATACCGTCCTAACGAGGCCGTCGCGACTCCTTTCGCACGTATCTATTACTCCCAAAGGCCAATTCTCACGAGCTGTGCGCTCGTCAGAAACTAAAACATAACCTGGTTTCAGTTCCGCGGCTTCTCTTGTCCATTTTGTTCTTTTCTGCAGACTTGGAAGATATTCTTTTACCCATCGTCTCCAGAACACGCCATCGAGGTAGTGCACTTGTTTCCATCCAGTGTGGTACCGTGCCACCAATTCGTCACCGCTAGGCAGCACTGGACAGTTCCTCATCAGCAATAAGCTATTCGGGGTAAGTGGTTCCAAGTCGTTGCTGTCTGATGTTAGCGAGACAAGCGGTCTATTATTCAATATACGTTCAGCCTGCACGAAGAGGGTGCCGAGCTGTTCGTCAGTTAGGGACTGCTCCTTACAGAGGGCAAGAAGAATCCGTCGTAGAGACCTGATCATTCGTTCCCAGATGCCTCCCCGATGGCTGGCAGCGGGTGGGTTAAAATGCCACTGTATCTCTAGAGTTAGCAGTTGGTCCGACACTCTCTTTTGGTCCCAATTGTGTAAGTCCTTTCGGAGTTCTGCTACCGCTCCAACAAAATTGGTTCCGTTGTCACTGTAGATGTCAGTGGGACGTCCGCGTCTACTCACGAATCTCATCAGACACTGAACAAAGGAATTCGTGGTCAGGCTGGTGGCTATCTCAAGATGAACGGCTCTCGTCTCTAAGCAGCTAAACACACAACCATAGCGTTTCTCCGAAGATCGTCCGCGTTTGACCATCAACGGACCAAAATAGTCCACTCCAACGCACTTGAAAGGATACCAACCGACTTCTGTTCTATTTAAGGGAAGCGGGGACATCATCTGCTCCTGAAGTTGTCGAAATTTGCGTCTGCAAAGTAAGCATCTACCGATGACACGTTTGACAGAAGCGGTTCCTTTTAGAATCCAGAACTTTTGGCGGATTGCACCTAGAACTTGGGCTGTCCCACAATGGCCTTCCAATTCATGAAAGTAATGTATGATTAATTCCGTCACGGGATGATTGTATGGGAGGATTGACGGGTGTTTTAACGATTCACAAAAATTTGAGTAGTTCAGACGACCACCAACGCACATTACTCCTTCAATCAAAACCGGACATAACTTTCTCAGGCCAATATTTCTCACAGACTTTCTTTTCTGGCAATCTGCTGGTGTAGACTGCAGAATATCCAATTCTGCTGAAAAGTGTTTCCTTTGTATAAGCTTTATCAAGTTAATGCTAGCCTGGCGCATTTCCGATACTCGGATAGGACCCAACATCAGCGTCTCCTTAGGTGCCTTGCCAGTGGTGACTCTGATGTACTGCTTGAAACGCAGGAGCCAGACCACAGCCCTTTGTAGCCTTGTCCAACTTGAAAAACGCATAACTAATTCGTCTAAACCATCACATTGATTTAATACATGAACTTGGGCTGTTGTCCTCTTGAATTTCAAGTCTTCAGGTTGTCCTACGGGAGGTTGTACAAACCATTCGCCTTCAGGTTGAACTAAAAATTCCGGACCGTCTAACCATCTACGTACCAGCGCAAAGTTGCACGTACCTCGAGAAGCAATGTCTGCTGGGTTGATGTCCGAACTCACGTATCTCCACTGAGAGGTCGCAGACAGATCATGTATAACCGTCAGTCGGTTGGCCACAAATGTGCAGAACCTGGTTGATTCATTGTGTATATAATAAAGGACTATCATAGAATCGGTCCAGAACGTTATTGTTTGGAAGTACCTATCGGTGCTTGAGCGGATGAGATCAGCCACGCGCACAGCCAGAGTAGCAGCTGCCAACTCACCGTTAAAAAAGCTTTCCGACTAGGCAGAGCGGACCCAAATCGTGACCTAGAAAAATCCCCAAGACCCCTGAAAGTTATTTTGGAAAACGAAGCCCAAGCAGTGCTTTTGTTAGAAAGTAGGACGACCTTACGCAATTCGCACAAGGAAGTGTTTTTTCAACCAGACTACGAACCGAGGGAAAGACTGGAAATGAGAGAACTGAGATCAGAATTGAAGGAGAGAATTGGCAGAGGAGAGAAAGGGCTGAAGATCAAAAATGGACAAATAGTCCAAGCAAAGGGGTCTTTCCTGTGGTCAGAACCCGTCACAATGAAGGCCGGGCCTCTCCAACAAATCAGTCATTGAAGGTTATATCCGCAAATGTGCAAAGCCTCTTCAACAAACTAGATGAACTAAGACACTTAGTTGACGAAATTAAGCCAGACATTATGGCATTCACAGGAACGTGGCTTACTGAAGATATCGCAGATTCAGAAATATCACTTAGAGGATATCAGCAATTCAGGAGAGATAGACTAAGCCGAGGAGGAGGAGTCATAATTTATGTCACTTGCAAGCTAAGCGCTATGGCTGATGTACACAGACCGGTACGGGATGTGGAACTGCTAAGCGTTACCATATCTACTAAGAATGTCCGATCATTGACGCTTTCGGTAGTGTACCGTTCACCTAACCATACTTCTGACCAAGATCTCATGCTCATATCCGAACTGTACCAAGCAAGCGAGAAGAAAGACGTCCTTATCGTTGGGGATTTTAACGCTCCTGGCATTGATTGGCTAACGTGGACTGCACAAGGGCCACAAGACAGCTTTAATCACAAACTACTACAATGGGCAACGGACAAACTTCTCTGCCAGAATGTTACCTTTGGAACACGGGTCAGGGAAGGGCAGCAGTCGAACTGCCTTGATCTTATTTTTACCCGCGAGGAGGAAAACGTGTTAGACCTGCAGGACCGACAGCCATTAGGGTCAAGCGACCACATCACGCTCTACTTCGAGTACTCACTGTTTTACAAACCCGCCCAACCCGAGAGGTGGGAGAGGAACATTTGGAAAGGTGACTATTCTCTCATGAGGAGGGAAGCGGCAGCTATATCATGGGCGACTGAACTGCATGGTCGAGCAAACGATAACTGGAATACTTTCAGTTCCTTACTGAAAGAGATTGTTCATTCCAATTGTCCTCTTAGAAGGAAGACAATCACAAACCGCCGAAAATGGATAAACCCGGACTTGAAGGCCTCTTTCAGAAAAAGGAATCGTCTGTGGAGGCGTTACAGACAAACTGGCTCCGACGAACACTTACAGGAATATAAGCGGCAACGAAACGTCTGTAAAAGTGAGGCCTCAAAGCTGCGAAAGAAGTTTGAACTGAACATACTCCGAAACTCGTTTGTGCATCCGAAAATTCTATATGTTTATATACGAAGTACTTAAAGGACTCCGGAGCTAATCCCTGCCCTCAGGTCTGCAGATGGAAAAGTGGAGATTGATGACCAGGTTAAAGCGTCCCTCCTTTCCGACTTCTTTCAGTCCGTCTTCACCCGAGAACCTAGTGCTATATTTGCCCATCCATCCATTCGCCAAACAACCTCTCCTACCAGTACCCTTCCCCATCCTATCCCCTCCCTACCCTCCTTAACCGAGGAACCACTCTTTTCATCTACCATTGTTAGGGCCGAGCTACTCCGGCTGAAACCTGCCAAATCGCCTGGCCCAGATAGAATTCCCGCCCTAGCACTTCGCGAACTTGCTAATGAACTGTGTAAACCCTTATCCGCAATATTTCAAAAGTCATTTGAAGACGGCGAGCTACCGGAAGAATAGAAGTGCGCACTGATTGCTCCGATCCATAAAGGAGGCTCAAGACTTGACTGCGGAAATTATCGTCCTGTCAGTCTTACTTGCATCGCGTGTAAAATAATGGAACGCATTATCAAAAGACACTTGATGAAATACCTGGAACAGAACAAAATATTGTGCGATGCCCAACACGGCTTTCGTCCAGGGCGCTCCTGCTTAACGAGTGTTCTTTACTCGCACGAGAAATGGGCACGGGCTACCGATAAGGGTTTTCCAGTAGATGTCATATTTTTTGACTTCAAGAAGGCCTTTGACAGTGTCCCACACAGGCTTCTTTTGCAAAAGATCTGGGATGTAGGGATTCAAGGGAGAATGTTGAAGTGGATCAGGAGTTTTCTGTCCTCCAGACTACAAAGAGTCATCGTTAGTAATTCTACCTCGGAATGGGTAAAGGTGGAAAGTGGTGTCCCACAGGGTTCTGTCTTAGGCCCAGTACTCTTCCTGATTTATGTTAATGACTGTATCAGCGAAGTGAATTGCGAGGCTCTCATGTTCGCGGATGACATAAAATATGGAGTGAAGGCAAATGCGATGATGACGCAGAGAAGTTGCAGTCGAACATCAACAAACTGTGTGCTTGGCCGAACAGATGGCTTTTGAAGTTTAACGTGTCCAAATGCGTGGTTTTGCACCTGAACACCGGTCGCAATGCCTCTCCCAAACACCAGTACTATATTGACGGGACGAGGTTAGAAACTGTGGAAAGACACAGAGATCTGGGCGTATGGACGACCACAAATCTATCGCCATCAGAACACTGCAGAAAGATGGTCCAGAAGGCAACTAGTACTCTACACTGGATCAGACGTGCATTTAAAATATTTCCTCTCGAACTCTTCGAAAGACTCTTTGGTGTCTTTGTAAGACCTCATCTAGAGTATGGAATGCCAGCAGGTTCACCATGGATGAGGAAGGAAATCAACTTTCTCGAACAAGTGCAACGCAGAGCGACAAAGATGGTCGACGGTCTAAAGCACTTGTCTTATCAGGAGAGGCTAAATTTGCTTGGCCTATTCCCTCTCTCTTATAGACAAATAAACTGCAGTCTACTCTGGACGTTCCGGATTGTTCGCGGCCAGGGTTGCTCATTAAGGGCGGAGGACTTCTTTGAGTTCGACCGTACAAACCACCTACGCGACCATGCATAAAAAGTCGGGAATGAGCGCACGCGTCTAGACCGACGAAACTGTTTATTCACTCAGCGGGTTGTCAGACCGTGGAACTCGCTTCCAAGCGAGATGGTGACGGCTGACACAGTTTGTGTATTTAAAAGAAAACTTGCTCGTCTAGTTTTCGACAGAAATCGGCTTGTACAGCATGACTATGCACAGCCAGTTTTGTAAAATCTGTCATGTACAATCTTCCGCACTAATTTACAGTGACCGCATGCACTACCTTATGATTACGATTGAACTGTGACCCAATCACATTTTAAATGCCTGCAATTTTATTTTATTTTTGAGTATGAATCTGCGAAAGCACTGTACATAAATAGGGTCATCAAGGGCTCTGCCTGTAACCCTTCAATATACATATACATACATAACT
>CACRXP010000042.1:1318738-1337624 GCA_902702965.1 Spirometra erinaceieuropaei | reverse complement strand
AGCTTGATCACCCATCTGGACTCTGAACTCTAAGTCTCTAGCACTGATCCTAGTTTTGGACGAACCTATGCTTAAATTTGTTTGAAGTGCTTTATTGTACGGAAGATAGCAAGCTTCATGTCTGTGAGCTGGTCTCTTAAATCCCGTTGTTTAGCGTTGTCAGCCACTGCATCTGATCCCGCCTCCGGTTCTTAAATCTGTTTTGACACCGGGCTCAGGTAGGTGAGGTAGGGAGGGGACGGTGTGGTAGGTGCTGCGCAAGTCCATCTCCGCTACTACCTAGTTCACGCGCAAGTCATCGTCCCTGCGCTCACTATGTCGTGGGGCACACGGTGGACATCGTCGCTTACGATGGCCGAACTGTCAATCAAGATTCCTAATTCATGGAACGCAACTCACCTGCACACTTTGGTGGCCCAACAATTCCCAGTGTGGTCTTCCTCCACTTTTCTAGTGGTGTTGGCACTTGAATCGAAACCTAACTGACTCCAAACCGATCTCAGGGAACCTGCTCTCTCATTGTCACTCACCCTGGTGCTCGTCGTACCGCGTCCGTTGGTATGTTACCATGTAACGCTCACGTAACTACTCTGAGCACTAATCAACCGAGTCAAATTCACTAACAAGAGCTGTGCTACGAGACTGTTGATAACAACAGCGGTATTGGAGGTTTCAACTACAAGAGGAGTCCTGATATACGCAGGCATAATCAGGGCAAGATCTGTACTGATTCCTGGAAACACCGTTTATTGGGGACAAATTTGCCTTTCCGGAGTCGTTTTATGCCTCTACGATTGAGTAGACCGTTCCATGTTGTCAGCCCACGAATAGGTCGGGAGATTTGCGTGGAAAATTCCAAGGCGAGTTTTTAGTCTTTGGTAACTTCATGGATGGTGTTTTCCCTTCACTGTTCATCCCGACTACCGCTTAACTACTGCGCCAGTTCTGGTCGATACCAATCTTTCCCAACCATTCGATATTCGGTCTGACGTTGGACAGGGTTGTATTCTGTCGTGGAAGTGGTTCTTGGACCTTCGGTATTCAGTCTGCGTCGTTGGCGAGGAGAATGGGTTGGACTGTCCAGGTCTGCTGCCGCGGACCGTCACCCTTGGAGAGGTACAGTTCGGGACATCATCGAGGCCGGCTAGATCAGGCATGATCGTAGTCCTACCAAATACAAATGCTGCCTGTTACAGTTTGCTGGTGACAGTTTTCCACTTCCAGCCCTTGCATTCGTTCCACTGTGCACCGGGAAACGGACTCAAAGGAGCAGTGGTTGCGGACTCAGACGCTGGGGGCATTGCGCTGATGATTGAAAGTGGAGATGGGGTGGTGATAAGTTATCTAGTATCATGAGCACTTCGGAATGTACCCCCAAATGTTAGCCAAGGTCCTTCAATGACGTAGTTTTTTTTTCAGTTTCAAAGATGAACTGACGTCTGCGCGTACCACGCGCGTTCCGGACCCTAACTCCGCGTGAACCAGACCTAAAATAACGGTGTTTCGGGTCCCTGATTAAAGACCCCCAATCCGCGTTATACCGCCAATCGACAACTCCCCAAGTCAGCCTAGCTGTGAATAAGACCGAGCGCAGTGGCCAATGTTGCGCAAAGCCTCTGTCTAGCGTTTGTCAATCTCAATCGGATGCTGAATAAACATGTTAACTCCTACCCTACTGTCATACCCAGTAAGGTCAAATAATCCGTCTTATATATGTTCCCGCCTCCCCCACCCCCTCCGGTCCTCTCGTTGTCTTGCACAGCCGTCTGCATCTGGAACACGTTGGAAGGCACTCATGACAGTTGGTGTTTCCAGATCCGATAATCTTGACCGGCACACAGGCGCGTAGCAACTGCACGGCACCTACATACTTCGACATCTGGCCAGTCGAGCCGTGATGCACTCGGGAGCTGCCAACTGTGATAGGCATGTAGCGGCCTAACAACTACATCCTATGATTACTGCGACACCTGGGCAACTTACCACCCTTATATGACTCTGCCTCAAATGATGCATTCGGGTGGGAATCCGAACTGTCAGGCCAGTAAAGCTCTTTTTCCAGCGATCGTGTCTCCTTCATCGTTTCGGGACCCGCCAAGACGCGTCAAGGAGTAGCCTTTTACGCTAAAGCATGCCATGCCTTGCTGCAGAAGCTGGGTGGACGCATGACGTCAGAATTCGAAGCCGTGATAGAGACTCTTTCAATTGCTTCGCCTTCTCAGCGTGCCGTCAGCGACCTACATCCGTCTTCCCGCATCGCTCTTTTAACTACACCTAATTTCAGCCTAGTTTGACGTCCTTACGACATGGTGCTATTAAATATCTGACGGAGGGGGACAGTGGGCTAACTGTACTCCCGCACACACCAACCACTCGCGCATATGTACTGTCCGGGGTCTCGGACTATTTACCAAACTTCTTGACTGTGTTTTCAAGTAAGGGGACTCTTTTAGTACTCGCGCCCTTAGCGAACAGTTTTCGAAGCAACTTCAACACGACAGTAGTGTATTTTTTGTAAAACCAAGTGTTTTTCTCCAAGGCAGCTGACCAACAGGGCGTGTTCTTGACGGCTGTTCCAGTGAGAATGACGTCTAGCTGAGATGTGTCACTTTGGAGGCTGTCATGTTTCGCTGCCGTGTTCGGATTTAGTAAATTGTTCCGTGAACTTTAGGCTACCTCTTTAAGTCAGTAGCGTTGGATAGGTGTGGGTTGAAGGGACTTTAGGCAGAAAAAACCAAAGCGGACAAAATATGGGGAGACTGGACTAACCATTTCTGGCTTATTAGCCGTCATCACTCAGTCGTAGCAATTTTTTGCAACCCTGGGGCTCAACCCTGCGGCCTGTTGGCTAAAAGTCCAATTTCCCTAACCACTGAGTCACGGGCTAGCTGTCCTGTCAGTTGCGATCGGGTAGAGATAGAGGGGCGCTCACCGATCGTTTTACGGAACTCAATCGTTCCACCAGCAGTCGCACAGCGGCAGAATAATATGACCGACAAAGACAAGGGAGAATGCAATGGTCATTTCTGGCTCATTAGCCGTCGTTAGCCAATCATATCAGTCGTACACTTCAAGGGTGGGCATGACTGGCTAAGGACGGGTAATGAGCCAGAAATAGCCATTCCCCTCTCCCTTGTCTTTGTCGGTGATGTTATTCTGTCTATATTACGCGCCGCTGTGCGGCTGCTGGTTGGGCTCAAGAGGGAGTCGTAAGGCACAACGGGACGAGGGAGTTCCTTAAGAACGATCGGTGAGCGCCCCCTACCATTGTATATTCCCGATCGAAAACCGACAGGGCAACGGACTCGTGGCTCAGTGGTTAGAGGCGTGGACTTCTAACAAACAAGTCGCGAGTTCGAGCCTCAGGGGTCAAATTGCATCATCGACAAAGACAAGGTAGACTGGAATGGCCATTTCTGGCTTATTAGTCGTCTTCAGCCAGTCATACCCAACCCGAAGTGTGGAACACTTGGGGCTCAATCCCGCGACCTGTTGGTTAGGAGTCCAATGCCCCTTACCACTTAGCCACGGGTTCGTTTTCCTGTCAGTTGTGATCGGACATATACAATAAAGGGAGAGCGCTCACCGATCACGCTACGGAACTCATTCGTCCTGTTGTGTTTTGGGGCTCTCTCTCCAGCAGCCGCACAGCGGCGCGTGTTATTGCGATCGGTGAGCGCCTTCCTACCATTGTATATGCCCGATCACAACCGACAGGACAACGAGCCCCGTGGCTCAGTGGTTAGGGGCGTTGGACTTTCAACCAATACCTCGGGGTTCGGTATGGCTGGCTGATTCGGGCAAAGAAGCCAAAAATGACCATTCCAGTCTCCCCTGTCTTCATCGGTAATGTTATTCTGCCTATATATCCTACTAACCGCTGTGCGGCTGCTGGTTAGGCTTGAGAGAGTCCCAAGGCACGAAGCGAGCGAGCGAGTGAGTTCGGTAACGCGATCGGTGAGCGTCCGCCCCTCTACCATTGAAGGCGTTTTGCTTAAAAATCGCAGGAAAGCAATTTTCACTCAACGCCTTCTGTCAAAAACCATGCATCGTGATTGCTAGCAGGTTTATGTGCTCTTGTTGGAAAAGTCTCTCCTCGGGCGCCAACATATGCTTGGCCAGTACGCTTGTGTTCCACGCCGATACCTATCAGAAGCCCACTCGGTGACATCCATTTTCTGCGTGAAAGTGCGCCTACCTATTTCAGTCTCTCAGCCGCGTGTGCACTTATCCACATAGGCTGTTCGAAACGTTGAATTCCATGCACATTCGCCTACCCTTTCTCGCAAGGTGAGCGGGTGGGGGGATGGGGGGAATTAAAAGTGCGCGGGTGTGTGCCAACTAGATCTAAGGCTGTACATGTGACACCTGGCGTCTTCAATTCACGTGCTTGTCACCGTAAGTACCGCAAGACAATGGACTTGGCTGGGTTTTTTTTTCACGTCAACCGTTTCTGTCTACGAAATTGGCGATTGCCCTCTTTCGCGGTGATCTGGGAGTGGCGGTTGCATGTAATGATCAAAAAGCACTGCGGAGAGAAGGTGGTTGTCATTTTCTGACTCACCTGTCTTCTTACCCTCTAACACTGGTGCACAAGCGCCAACTGGAAGACCTGCGGTGTGAACCCAAATTTCATGGAAGTGGTGCTCCTACCGCCTGTCGCCTGACTGGGCGTTCTAGTCTTATCTCGGCTCTTTCGGCGACTGCCACCACCAATCGATGGAGACGTGGAGTGGTGTGTGATCAGTCTCACTGTCTGTGTATGTGACGTGTGGCGCACGCACGCACCTTGACCCCGTTCCCTGCTGGGAGGGGTCGCAGTCGGTACAAAACAACATCCTGCCTTGATTCCCGACTGTTCACTGCCATGCAGCCTAATTACTGCCAACTGACACAGACATTGAAAACGATCTACTTACCTGACACAAACCCCATGCCAGCCGTCACGGCGCAGAAACCGGTGGTGACAAGAACAAAGAAAGAGGAGCTAGAAAAAGGTGAAGAACGTGCGTTCTGGTGCCGTGACTCTTAAAATGTTGTGGATTTAGCGAGGGAATCCCTCTAGCGTGAAACTCGTCCACCCTCGCGTCCCCCCCAAAGTTGTACAACAGCAAATGTACGATCGTTCTGTTATGACCCGCCTGGTACGTGAAATCCTGTGGAGCGTATGCGCACTCGACCCTTGTCCCCAATACCAACGCGGCAGAGAAGGAGAACGCGACCGGCCACGAAACTGTGTATTAGGAAAATGCAAGTCAAAATGAACTGGAAGTAACGCGTATTTATAACGCCCTACGGTGCTTCGCCGGCGTTCGGCCCAATGCCCTTCAGGAAGAACATTCGAGACGAGCCGGTCGATAATTCGAATATGCTGATCGATCAGGCCCGCGAGGAAAAGCCAATGGAGAGGCGCCACGATTAAGATGACAGCGCAGTAGAGAAAACGCACGTGGCCTCCCGTGATTGGCTGGCTCTTGTTCTTGGGAGTGTAGGCGCTCCCAACACGTTCTTAAAAAGAGAACAGAGTTTGTTTTGTAGATGTAGGCTTACTAACATAAAAGTAGCGTTTTTCCACCAAACCTCAGGCGAAATATACGGGCGCATAACGAACGGGGATATGCATCAAAATGAGAAATAATAACAAGCACAAAAGACCAGTAATTCGCCGATTGTCTGTTTGTATAGAATACACTAACAGGGCTCAGTTTAAAATTGCGTTCATCGAAGGTTTTGCCCGTCAAAAGACGACCATGAATATATGCTGAGGAGAGTACCGATAAAGGCAAAGGAGGCTGGAGTGGCCGTATCTGGCTTTTTGGCCGTCAGCGAGCTATACTCAACCCCCCCCCCCCACCTAGATTTTTGGAGCGCCTGCCGGAACCTTTTATTTTGCCCCCAAAACTGCTGTTTTCCTTTCATAGAACACCCTTACGATGAATACCTGTTCTGTAAAAGGCTTTTTTGCGCTTCAAGTTAATGTAATAGACAAAAATGACAGCACCCAACGTACGCCAGACTACCCTATTCGAATTTCAGTTAGGATATTTCATGAGTTGAAACGTCTACTATAAATGCCGAGACCGAGATTTGGTCCGCACCCCTCCTCATTTCCGTGTACAAACGGTATCCCTGAGGACCAAGGACCAAGAAACCCCATAATAAAAACGCAAAAGCTGACCACAAAACCAGTGTATAAAACACGGCTTTATAAAAAATGGCCAAATACATTACTAGTCAAAAAACCCACCCACAAAACAGTGAGAATAAATTATGACATCTTTATCTTACGTTGTGACAGAAGAGAGTGACCGAATGTCACGGACACTCCTTATGTATTTGTTCGCGTCCTTTACTTCTTTGTGCAGTAAAACAAAGTGTCACCAAGAAGTTCGTTGTTGCATTCTACAGCAAAAACCGCCTTTTTTCTTGAAAACAATACGATTTCTCATATCTGGGCCCCGTCTGATGTTCATGGACGCAAAATCCTAGTTTCCGGTCCGAGAAGGAACTGAATGTAAGCTTTTCGTTTATATTAATGCCCTTTTACAGTAAGTCAAACACACACAAGCAGCCTTGTTTTTATATGTTCAACATCGGAGAAAATTGTCGAGATATCAAGAGGCGTCCGATTTTGCCTTAAACTGTCCCGAAATGGGTTCTCCCTTGGTAAAGGAGCTGCGCTTCAAACCAACTTAGTAAACAAAAAATAAGAACACCCGAAGCACGCGATGTTATCCATTCCAATTTCTTTTACGACATTTCGTGATTTGTATCACCCGCTGTACTTGGGGTTGTCAGCCATCCTTGAAATCGTTTCGCACGCCCTCCCCCCCTCCCCTGCCTTTCGGCACTGTGCCTGGCCGCCCTACTCTTTACGTTCGCGTAAACTGATCCGATCTCTCCTCTCGTCGGCCGAATAACCCCTTCTCACTAAACTCGCGTTTCGTGCACCTATCCAGTTCTGCAGGCGTCCTTTGTGCCGGAAGGTGCTTCCTCTCTATACCGTCTCCACCCTCCCCCCGCATTTCAGGGCTCTCTTGAACCCTTGGTGTCAGCCCTAGTGTTTAACCGACATAAACACCGGCGCAGGCCATGCACCATGTTGGACAATAAGGGGCCGTGTGTCTGCCACCGTCTTGGGTGACAGGGCAGAAGCAAAAAACAAGTGACAGCTTCGGAGTTTATCAGAGTGCTGTGTATGTGACCGCATGTCCCACTTAAATGTAGGCCAGCCTCACGAGGAATCTATTCACGCATGCATGTCCTCACCCACGTCGGCTCGTTAGCATAAGAAGTCTGGCTGAGCATCCGGCAAAGCCCCTTGTTTAGGCATCAAGGACCAGGGAGCTGTCGGCGCGCAACAGTTATGCGCATGCATCACACTGTAGCATCCCCACCGTTTTCTGCGTTTGCCGCCTACTTTATATGCACAGTGTGCGCCGCCATTCATGAAAATGAGGCGGCAATCCTCAGATGATCGCTAAAGTTGGGGCGGGGGGATTGTTTAAGCGGCGGATGTAAGGCACTGCACGTATGGAGTTGGACTGTAATATAACGAGTCCGTTCCCCCCCCCCCTCCCCCCGAAATGGACTCCGCGTGAACGCGGCAACCCCCCAACTGCACTCCAACGTCATTGCTAACTGCTGTTCACAAGGCCCGTTTAAACGGTACCATCGGAACCAACCCCCTCGTCCTCCCCAGTAATGTCATCACGTATTTCTAAACTATGCATTCCCTACTAGGTCCTAGAGCACCTGGGAACTGAACTTTACCTGCCTGACCATACGTCACTACGGTTAACTGTTGTGCCATATCGATAGAAGTAAATTGCACAAAGTTTTCTCTTTCTGCGACTTTATGGCATGCTCTGTCACCAAGCAGATTAATGAGGTGAGTTTGGGGGGAGGGCGGGGAGGAGGTAGCCAAACGTCTGCTAAACTCACGCATTGCAAGCAAATGAATATGATGAACATATTCTCGAGGTCATTGACCAAGTGCGGACGTCTACCATACGAATGTAACAAGCATGCACAGTGGGTGTACAGTAGGTGGGCTAACTCATTAAATGTCAACCAAAATTTCGAAATGCGTTCTCGTTTAGAAAAGATAAATTAAGTAGTGTTGTAAAAATAATCATGATGCAGCATAAATCTATAATAATGCCGTTACCTCAGGGTTTCGGCTTTCGAAAGAACTTATTTTCGGCTGCATGCAAGATCTTTACTCTGCAAAAAATGACTACTTAATTAGCATGTAATTTTCTCATTGATTTTCGATGCCCTTGAAAATTCAATTATATTTCATGGAAAACATGCATAAAACTATTCATTCTTTTACTTATTCGGTAGGAGATCACGTTTTCTTCCAATTTCATACTCAAAAGAAGAGTATAATTCGGTTTTAAAAAAGTTTCTAATCATGAGATTTTTTAATACCGTTAAATGGCCGTTCACAAAACTTCATGTATCTGCATTTACGAATATGGCTTGTAAAGTTAACAATATTGCTCAAATCCACTGCTTAATTTTATGAACCTCATATGGTCTCCTCTTAACACCGTGGAGAAATGCATGGTTTTCCGTACACGGAAAATATACAGCTTGTAGTTTTGAAACCCTGAATGCAAATTTAACAGCAGGTCGGGTTCAAAATTATTCGGGAATTATAAAAGTTTTTAAAACCGAATTATACTCTTCGTTTGAGTATGAAATTGGAAGAAGACGTGATTTTCTACCGAATAAGTAAAAGAATGAATATTTTTATGCATGTTTTCCATGAAATATAATTGAATTTCCAAGGGCATCGAAAATCAATGAGAAAATTGCATACTACTTAAGTAGTCATTTTTTGCAGAGTACAGATCTTGCATGCAGTCGAAAATAAGTTCTTTCGAAAGCCGACACCCTGAGGTAACTGGATCATTATATATTTATGCTGCATCATGAATAGGTTTCGAAACGAGAATGCATTTCGAAATTTTGGTTGACATTTCATGAGTTTGCACATCTACTGTACTGTCTGATGAAATGTCGACTGAAATCCGGAAATATGTTCTCCATTTGAAAAAACAATACCTACTTAGGGTTTTAATATTAATTGCCGTGCAGCATAAACCCGAAGATATTTCGGTAACGCCAGGATGTCGGCTTCTTCATTTCGACCGGCTACATGAGCCATCGCCCGTAAAACATGATTTCTTGAGCAACATGAACTCTCCCCATTGATTTCAGGTACCCATATAAGTTTAGCTATACTTTATAGAAAAAATGCACGAACGTATTACTTCTTTTACTCATTCGGTAGCAAAGTACGCTCTTTCAAATGTTATACTCTAAGAAGGAGTATCGTGCGGTTTTAAAAAATGGTTTTGGGTTTCCGAATAATCTTGAATCCGACCTGCCGTTACACCTGCATTCCAGACTACAAGCTGTATACTTTCCATGTACGGAAGACCGCACTTTTCTGTACGTCAGTAAGAAGACTTCACACAGATTGGATGTGGTTCATATCCATTTTTTAAGTAGCATTGATAAGTGCCCTGACCCGATGCTACATGATTGGACATCTCGGGGTCTCAAAAAACATAAAATTAGAAGCCTCTCAAAATCGTAGGATACTTTTCAAGCACAACATTTAAAGGAGACGTAATTTGCTACCAAATGAGTAAAAGTAATATTTTCGTGCATGTTTTCTATAAAGTATACCTAACCATATATGGGTACCTGACGTTAATTGGGTGACTTCATACTGCTAAAGAGATCATGTTTTACGCGCCATGGCTCATGTAGCCCATCAAAAATAAGTGCATATAAAAGCCGACATCCCGGCGTGACAGAAATATCTTCGGATTTATGCTGCACGACAATTAATATTACAACCCCACGTAGGTAGTCTTTTCGAATTGAGAACATATTTCCGCCTTTCAGTCATCATCTCGCATAGAATTCAAGGGGCGGGGTTGGTTATATTTAAGTGTAATCAACCATACTTTCAGCAAGTACACACATACAAGCATTCTGGCCCGTTCCCCAACGACAGAAATCCCCCTTGTAACACCGTCTAAAGGTGACGCATAGTGGAACGGCCTTCAGCGAAGGCCAGCTACGAAATAAACAGGCGCCTAGGTCTGACGAATAAGCCGCGCGATGCCAACTTCAGGCGTAGTTGGGCAAATTGGTTGCGTGTGTGAAAAGGTCACCGGCTGGACACTGTGAACACCACCCACCACCAACTAGAGCAGGCGTCCAGTCCAATTCTGGGGTAGAGATGATGACGTCCGTCTGGAATTGTTGGAGATCATCGCCCACTCAGCGACCCTGTGACAGGGAGGACATGCGTTTTGCTTCGAAACAATACTTCCTGAAGTTGCCAGGACAGAAATGTGTTCACCCAGTCAACATGTCCCAGGCATAAAATGACTAGATGACGTCTGCTAGAGGGTTAACGCAAAATGGGTGCGACTGCTTCGGTGACAGGTCTCATCCCGACCGCCGTATTTCGGTGTCGTTACACATCAGAAGTCGTGTCATTTTTAGTAGGTAGGCTGACGTACGGCCGGCGATATGACGGAAGCCACGCCAAACTGGTTGGAGCGGAGGGGCAGGGAGAGCGATTTCACATGAGTTAGATCAGAGTGCAGGGAGCAGGCAACCCCGCCGGTGATTTGATTGGCAAAGTGTCTGATTGGTATCAAATACTGTCGTGTTATGCAGGAAGGCAACACACGGAGCATGAGGTAAGAATGGTTTTTTTGACAAACTAGAAAAGTGACTAGCAAACTGATTGCCAGATTAGGGGCTGGAGGATGTGGCAGAAACGTTTGATGTCGAAAATAATAAACAAGTCTAGCAGTCTCATTTCGATGTGAATGGAGAACAGGAGGGTAACAATTGGGAGATGGCACCCAAAAAAATCCGTTACCTAGAAATAATACCTTTAACAGTGGACTCAAACGCCTTCAGGCTATATCAGCGGTTGCAGGCCTACTTTCACGCACTACTTGGACTTTTCCCGACGGCGTAACATGGGCTGGTCGAATGAACATCGCAGGAGGTTACATGGACAATGATCGCTGTTACCCAACCTTCCCCATCGTTACACACGTACACCTGAATATACGGCATACATTCCCATTATGGCAGTTTATTACAAAACAAAATCACTTTTAAATGGGATAAGTCTGCACAACATGGGACAGGAACAGTCCCCAGGCATCTGTCAGAGACATGGTATTGAGGTCAAACCAAAGACGATACTGTACTTCGTCTATGTGAGCCCACACAGCTCGACCACATACAGGGCCTCCCTCGTAGAGTTTCCTTTTCAGTCTACTCCAGTATGCCTCAATGGCATTTGTGTGCCGTCCGGTAGTAGGGTCCTTGGAGTTCTTTGAGTGGTTAACAGAGAAATGTAGATAACCTTCTGAGGGAGGACGATTATACACCTTCCACTCGTCCGTTACCACTATACTGCCTTTGGCGACCCACTTTGTAACAACGGAACGGAAAGCGGGCTAACTTCGATCATTCACCTGTTTAAATAAGGCTTTCCGTCGGCTAGTATCGTACATCTCGACCAGCCACCACCCATAAAACCCCTATTACCACCTGTCCCGTAAGACAGGCTGCTTTGCTTAGGCGGGTTTTTGGGTGCCATCTCCCGATTGTGACCAACAGGAGGATTGGAACACAGATTTCGGATCTGTGCGGGCTGAGCCATTCACATGTGTGGCATGAATAGGTGCTCCACGACGATGCCCGCCGTGTGTTTCACAGCAGGCTGAGAGCAGGAGCGGTGGCTTTCACGTGACGCCTTTCGCAGTGATGGTGGGATTGCACAGCATCTACCGCACTCTCCCCCCCCTTCCCCACTTGGGCCCGGTGTCAGGAAGATCGAAGGCGGGAGTGGACGCAGTCAGCTGGCGCGACTGGACCCGCACCTAGGCGTACCGCCATACCCCCACTGGTCCACAACTTGGATTTGATACAGCAAGAATGTGGGGGGGGACGGCTCGGTTCCCAATGGACTCGATCTGTGCCCGCCCATGGGTCTGCAACCACACCCCCATTATGGCTGCGCATCCCTCCTGTCGGACTCCGATCTAGCCTCCAGTGAATCTACCGCGTGGTCCGTTCTAAGGGCTTGCTTTATGCTACCTCAGTCACTGTGCCTATCCTATCTCAAACCGTCTTGGCCAATCCAGCGGAATAGTTGGAGGAAGAGCGACTGGGATAGGCGCTTTCCGTCTCTTTCTCATTGTTGAAAATTATCACCGTCCCCCACCTCTGTTGGACGGATTAGATGCGTAGGTGGGTGGAGGGAGGGGGGGTTCAAGTCTTCCGAGATTAAACTGTCGGCATGACGTGGGGGGTAAACGGGCAACTCCTGTCACGCGATAGCTCCACATGCATGAAGGCGCGGCAGTCGTCGACGCATCATCCTAAGTCTGCGCACATGCACTCGTTCACGGGTTTCCACAGGCCTCCGTAGCTTCAATATAAATGTGCCACATTGTCGGATCCAACTGCGTATCGCGTGCCCCGCCCGCTGCCATGATAACAGACTTCGAGGATCGAAATTTGTGGTCGGGACGATATATGTGCGTGCGTGCGTGCCCGTCCGCGTGACACCCAGGCAGAGATGACGTTTTTTGCGCAAGCTCAATCACGAAGCCAGTGGTTGGATCTTTTTGTTGTTGATCACACGCCATTGGCCACAGTGGCGGTGTTTCAGCGCCCCGTTTACTCTGTTTCCGCGTAAACGAGAACGCGCATCAGCGGCGGCGGCAGCAGCGGCTATTCGGCTGTCATTTTAACTCCGCGCCATTTTATCGACTGCGGTTTCGTTCTCGTCGGCTGCGCGTAGTCCATTCACATGGATACGACTGAAGCCTCCGAGGGGTATGTTCTCTGTCTGCTTCTTGCGCTTAAGCCTCTTGCCAGAACCCTGCCTCCCCCCCCCCCCACCCCAATTTGTCAACTTGCACTCTCTGCTTTTGTCGTCACCCTTGACACAGGCTCTGCCCCCGTAAGCACCCAGACATGTGCAGCAGTTATTACTCGGGCCTCGTCTAATTCATTTTGTTAGGCGTCAGTAATGTCTGGCGTTCCTTTTGGTACCAGCATGCCGTCACTTTTTTCCTCTTTTTGGTGTCTTTGCTGTCATGGATTTTGATCGAGGCGAATTAGGATTGTCGCATGCAGTATGCTGAGAGAGAGAGAGAGAGAGAGAGAGAGAGAGAGCTCCTGCGATCGATGCTCCGACTGTCCTCATCCAGCCTATCAGACGCGCAACCCTGCATGAGCAGGACTTCACCGGCCCGAACGCTGGCGAAGATGCAGCCTCCTAGCCCATGTAAACTTGAAGGGGGAAATTATTTGGCTGATAGCTGTCCCAGCATCCATTCACACCGCCATTGCAGTCAACCCGTTTGTTTGTCAGCAATGTCAAACGCGATGGTAGATGTCGCAATTGTAACTCCGTCTACCATTGTCCCACGTTCCTCTTTGTTGTCGGTAGGACACAGTGTCCCACTGGTTTTGGTCCTGATGTAGAGTATGGTAATTTCAGTTGAAAGGTTTGACAAAGGTTACTTGTTCACAGTTTTTTTTTGTCCCCGTAGGCTTGTCAGCACTCTGGGGTTCTGTTTCACCGCCTCTGTCTCAATGTAGGCGTTGCACAACATATACAGCGTTGTCGACTCTGCCTTCAAATCATGTTAATTTTCTGTCCGGTGTGTTTTAGACCGTCTGTGAAGGTTTTGTCAGGGAAACATGTGGCTCTTGTCGCAGAATAACCTTCTATTGACTTTCCGGACAGAATTGCTTGTTCTCTTCTAAACATAAAAAGTAGCAGTTCACATTTTACCCTTTCGTGGTAACATTATGACATCCTTTTGATCGGCCAGCGCATGCCCACAAAGGCGCTTCTCTTAGCGGCTTTATTTTGACTTTTGCCAAATGCGGCAGCCTTAAGAGCTATTTTTCCCTCCCCCCCCCGCTCAACAGAAACTCCGGAGCCTGCGTAATCGTCGACTGTCCCCCCGGCAAACACGAGTACAAGTTCTTCATCGATGGCGCCTGGTACCACGATCCCACCAAAGTACGTCCATAAAATCTGCTCTGCATTAAAATGCTTGTTTTTAAGGCCTCGCAGTCCCGCGATCTGTTCGTGGGTCGTTGATCGTTTGCTTTAGTTAGCCGGCTAACGCCACTAATCTTTTCGGCTGACCTGCTAGCCTGCGAACTCGAGACTTTGACCTCTTTGGATTCCTCTGTGGTGCGCATTTCAGGCGAGTTCATGCCACCTGTCGAGGTAGTTTTCTGTTTGGGGCGTCGCAGTAGAGGATATATGGTAGAGGGTGCCAGAGTGTTTGCGGTTCTCCACCGTTTGTTCGCCGTGGGCGCGTGCGGAGGCAGCGGCTGACGAAGTTGTTCGGGTATCCATTCCTTGCCAGTTGGTTCTGAAGATGCCGAAGTTCTCGTACTCGTCCCTCTGGCTCACTGCAGTGTGTTTTTACCCTTTGGAAGAGTGTCCTAACACGGCTGCGTTTGTGCGCCATTAGGTGGTTACTATGGTAGTTGAGAATCTGAGTCGTGTTAGTCGCCTTTCTGTACACCGTGGTGTTGAGTTCGCCGTTGGGTGTGCGTGTGTGACGGGAACGTCGAGGAAAGGCAACTGTTCGGCATGCTCTTCTCCCCTTCTGAACTGCATGTCCAGGAAGATGCCGTTAAGCAGCTCTTAAAAGTCGGCCAGTCTGCTTCTTTAAATTAAAACGAACGTGTCGTCCACGTACCGGCGCCAAAATGCAGGTTCATAGTCGTCGAAGGCGACTTTTTCCGGCTCCTGCAAGACTGGTTCTGCAACCTGACTTGATATTGGCGCCCTCTACCCTATATAAAGAACGTGTCCGAAGCGATGGAACGTATCGCTGGGGAGCTCGGCGTGGGTATCACTCACTGTTCGACAGCGACCATGCGCAACAAAATCATGCGAGTGAAGGACCGACAAGACGTGGGAGAATAATCGGGTGTCGTCTATCAGATCCCATGTTGGGACTGCCCTCGCCATTGCACAAGACAGACCGGGCGACGACTTAGCTCACGAATAACGGAGCATAGACGGACGGTCCGGAGAGGCGACCCGTTGTTTCAGGTCACCACTCACACTCTGGTGGAAGGCCACGAATTCAACTTCGCGAGCACTCGGAAAGCAGCGCGGGCCAGCAATAAGACAGGGCGAGAACTGCTGAAGGCCTGGGTGTCTGACACCAACTCTATCAACAGACACGTTGACAAACCCCCCTGCTATCACGCGCTCCGTTCCCGAGGCCGAGAGGCGAGACCCAATTTCCAGGCAAGGGTGCACGCAGTCACGCCGCTGTGATACGGCGTGGGACTCAGCTTATCGCGAATACCACCCTCTGCACTCATATCCCCCCCCCTTCATGGCTTGGCTACAAAAACGGCTCATTTGATGTCGCATTCTCACAGTCTCTGACGATGGCCTCCTGTACGAGACCGAAAACTCAGATTAATACACCTACTGTCCCAGAGCTCGTGTGTTCATCTTCTTTACAACAAGAGCCTGGGATTCGCATATTCGCTTCCATCCAGGTAGTTTTCTGTTTGGGGGGTCGTCGGCTGATTTGTTTTATTTGCCCAGCTCGGCGCAAGCCGTCGCCAGTCCGAGCTGTTTGCATTCACGACTAGCAGTCTCGAACTAATTGTTTTCAATTGTGGCCGTATTTGCTGTCTGGGGCGCACACTGTGTAGGATTGAGGGGTGCACGTTGTAGCCTCTCCGATGACCCTTAACCGCCATCCATCTGTGGCTCCCGAACCAGATGCCTCGGTGCCTCTCAGGGCCTCCTTACTGCGACCTTTGGGACCCCCGCGCGTGCGTGGAATCCGAGCCACCCATACATCAACGTGGCCCGCCTTGGGAAGACCGGGTCGCGCGTGTTGCGCGCCCGGTTCGTCAGATAGGGTCGCTTAATGGGGGGAGGATGCCTTCCTGGGATTCCGGTGTTCGAAGGTGGGCGTCTTCACCCACCCCTCCGGTGGAACAGTTCAAGGTTTCGGACAGACTGCGACAGGCAACAGCCAGGCCAGTTGGCAGACCGCGAGGATCTCCTTCAACCCCTCTGGACGACGTCATATTTACCGATCTGCCCTCGCGGTTGCTCACTTTCTTCTCGTAGTTGGAATATAAAACTGCCCAGATATACTGATTTCCTACTCGAATGGGTTGACACTCATGCAACATCAGATCTTGCAGAATGTTCCGTATAGTAAGGCATGTCGCGTTTAACGTCCTCGACATTCGACCGATTATAGATACGGCCTCCTTGTCCTTCACGGTCGTTCTTTCAGAACAACTGCTGCATTAGGAAACATCTAGAGTCCTTTACCGGATCTAGTGCAGTGTCGGGCAAGGCAACTTCGTCGGAGAAACTGGAAGACTGCTCCGGACGCGAATAGCCGAACACGTGGCAGCAGTGCAGAGTGATGGCGCCAAATTTGAAGTCGCGACTCATTTGACGAGACCTGGCCGCATATTTAAGTCCGATGAGGCCAATATTCTCACGAGAGGTGATAATTGCGTGGACCGCAAGTTGCTTGAGTTAGGGTTCATGGGACAAGTGCAATGACCTCCCCACCCCATATTCGGTGTTGAGGCCTAAGTTGGCCAAAGCAATCAGCCACTGAGGGAGCGCGCAGGCCGGTGAACCAAGTGGTCGAGCCATTGTCAAGCCAACATCAAACACGGGCGATTAGGCTTGAGCAATGAATGACTTGCAGGCCGGCCACTAAGCCATACACGCACCAGCGGACAACAATCCTCGATGGAGGAGAGAGCGGTTAATTGGGATAGGTGTGGAGTAACACGGCAACTGCATCCTACAAATACTATAACTTCCCCTTCATGAATTACCCGTGTCAGATACTGCCTCCGATGATGGGTACCAGCGTGAATCCCAGACGTCAGGCGAATGAAGTCCTTGTTGCAACGATCACATCTACTTCTCATTCATCGCCATCTGGACTGGGGCCAGTGACGCATGCGCTCCAGCCTTTTATCTTCGATCCTCATGCCCTGCCAATGTTATCAGCACATCCTCCTGCTGTCTGGTTGCGCCCACGGTCTTTAAAAAAGCGCAGGAATTTTTCGTCTGTGCGTCCTTGCTTTGCGAGAACGAACGAAATGGTTGCAAAGACAGACTGGCTTGTCTATTGCGATAATCATTTTCCGACTACCTCCTAGCGTAACACGTGCACATCACAATAACCCGTTTTTATACGTGTCTGGGCTTTTGGCTAGTACCTGCGCTCTCTGAACTATGGTATATCCTCCTACCTATGTACAGTCAGTGACCGATCTCATGAGCCGTTAACCGAAATTCTGAAATGTGATTTCGATTGGGAAAGGATTACTTAGGTTGGGTTGTAATATTATTTACTATACGGCATAATCCTATGACACTTTGGACTCGCGAGGATGTTGGCTCCTGAATGCACTTCTTTTCGACCTCTTATAAAACCGCGTTCTGTAAAAAAATAACTACCTAAATAATGTTCATGCTTCACATTCGTTTTTGATGGTCTTATAAATTCATGTATATTTTATAGAAAGTATGCTTTCTTTCACCGTTTTGGTAGAAAATCACATTGTCTTCACAGTTTATATCTGGTGAAAGGGCATATTTAGGTTTTAAAAAAGTTTCCCAATTCCCGGATAATTCTGAGTCAGATCAGCCGTTGCATTAGCGTTTAGAGATTTCAGTTTACAAGGTGCATACTTTCCGCGCAAGGAAAATTACATATTTCTCTCTGCCTTCAAGAAGATATCATGGAGTGCTCATAAAGTTTTGCGATTGATGTGGACTATGTTGTATACTTCATGAGGCGCATTCATAAACGGACAGGTACGACGCCGTATGAGTGGACGTTGCGCGGTCTTGAAAAATCTCACGGCCAGAAACTATTTTAAACCTGAAAGGCACTCTTTCCTCGAGTATGAAATTTGAAGAAAACACACTTCGCTACTAAACGAGTATAGGGAAAAATGTTTTTATGCACGTTTTCTACGAAATATGTCTAAATTTATGAGGCCATCGTAAATCAGGGGAAAAAACTGCACGCTACTTAAATAGTCATTTTTACGGAGTGCGGTTTTACAAGGGGTCGAAAAGAAGTGTATTCGATAGCTAACATCCTGGCAAGTCCGAAATATCATGCGATTATGCCGCATGCGAATTAAGCTTAGGGCCCCGTTTAAGTAATCCTTCTCAATCGAAATCGCATTTCAGAATTTCAGCTGACATTCCATTGAGTGTATACACTTTTGGCTGCCTGTTGGCGGTTTAATAAATATTACGCGGCTATTATGCTGCGGTTGATGGACTTCGGGCCAAATACTCCTGCCGAATTTTAGCCTGAGTCTATAAGTCTCAAATAGGTTGATTTACTCCAAGTTGGTAGGTGGTTTCTAAGGGAATTAAAAAGTCGCAAAAACGACCCACCTGACGCCCTGCCAAGTGGGTGGGCAACACTCGCCCTGACGTAAATCTGCCGTGCTTTGTGGGCTTACTGCTTGCCAAATCGGTGCGTAGGCCCGCCTAAAAGTACCTCTGCTACATGGTCCGTGAGTGCATCTGCGTCATACTCAGATGCCGGCGGGCCCCACCTTCCGCTGGGGGGTCCTGCGGTTCTGTGCCTGGCACCAATAGAACCGCATCGATCGTCTACCCTGCCGATGGACTTAGAAAGTGGTATGTGTCGGAGGGCTGGAACGGCTGCTGTCTGAAGATCCAGATCCTTGTGTCCGGGTGACATGTTAATGCTCCAGAAGTTAGCCAACGGTAGCGGTTGATCTGGCGCGGTTT
>CACRXP010000042.1:1302272-1313299 GCA_902702965.1 Spirometra erinaceieuropaei | reverse complement strand
GGCTTTTAAGACTAACAATCTCCACCGATACGTGGCGGGGTCTGTAAGTTTCACGCGTTGCCTTGGCACACTGGCAAGTCAAGCCCGTCCTCTGGCGCCAGGGCGTCCCTTGTCAACTTACAAAGACAGCCCCTCAGCGCAGACGACCTGTAAGCAGGTGGTAGCCCTGATACACTTGCCTGGATTCACTCCAGCGTGACTAATATGTGTCTGTACTTGCAGGGCTGTGCGTGTGTGTACTTTCTGTGCGCCTTTAAAAAAAAGAGTTATGTTCTCGTGACGATTTTCATGTTTTTGACGAACAGTAAGTAATCTGACTCAATACTCATAAGAAGCACCTGGGGAGTTCAGCTCTGTACATCCATATTTCTCGAAGATAAACTGAACTGAAGTCGGAAACCGGTCCAAATGCAGCAAACAAAACACCCAAGTAGAAATTAACGGCCTTCAGTTAGATGGCAGCACCAAAGAAGTGCTGGTGGTAATGTTATACTTGGCTGTAAATGGCACTGTATCGAGAACAAGCTGGATTTCATGTCCAATAAGCTAAATTAATTCGTGAAAGTATGCAGAATGCATATCTAACCAAAGGACTGGATAAATGAAACAGCCCGAGTTTATCGACGTTTTGAAAAGACCCTGTCCTTTTGATGACCCAACTGTGAAAAACTTAGCAACCTTGGTGGGATTCGAACCCACGACAGCAAGGGGAAAGCTTAAGTACAGCCAACGCGTCAGCCACCTAAGATATGAGGTCTCACCGGACGATGCGAGCTTAATCACATTTAGGTCAGGTTTAACCGACCCAACCCACTGCAACGTCTGGAATCCACCAAATCTGATACAGTAAGTTGACTGCCCAAGCAGGATTTTCTAAGTAATCCACCAGATGGCTGCCAGGCTCACTGGAATCCCACCGAGGTCGCCGAGTCCTTCACAACTGGTTCAAAATGAATTATTTAATTGTGATTGAGGTTTTTTAAGACCGTAAGATGTCCATTCATACGACGTCGTATCTGTCCATATCTATCGCAAGATCTTGCCAAATTCTCTCAATAACGTAGATCAGCATATGACTTTTTTCACACGGGAAGTATGCACTATGTAGTTTGTAGCTGCGGGCGGGATCAAAAGTTGCTCGGGAATGGAAAACGTTTAAAAACCGAGGTATACCATTTCTTCAGGCATGAACTTGAAGAAGACGTAATTGGCCACCAAATGAGTACGAGAAGGAATATTTTGTGCGCGTTTTCTATAAAACATTTGAATTTCTGTAGACTTCAAACATCAGTGGTACAAGTGTATGCCACATAGGTAGGTTTTTGAAAGTGGCCGGACAGCATCTCATAGGAAATCCAACATTCTGAGGTGACTGGACTACTTTAGGATCCACTGTACTACTATTACTACTACTACCATCACTACTGCTGCTACTACTACTATCACCACTACTACTTCTGCCACCACTACTACTACTACTACTAACATCACCACTACTACTGCTACCACCACTACTACCATGGACATTACCACTGGTACCGCTATACTGTTATGGTTATCAGCACCAATACTACTGTCACCACCGTCAATTTGTTAATTACTGCTGCTACGACTATTGTTACTACCACTACCACTACTACTGTAATACCACCACCGTCACGGTTACTACAACCACTGCTACTACCGCCACCACCACTACCACTACTTATACCGCTGGGAGTACTACTACCTTCTCAGTTTCTTCGGGATCATTACAAATTCCCCCAATATGGTTCTTAGTGGGCACAGTTGATTTGCGTGTCACAGTCCCCCCCCCCCCCGAGAATTCATGCTCTCGGCAAATCGCGACAAGAACCTACTGAGTTCGCCCGGTGGTAGCTCGCATCCAAGTAAGGTGTGTCGGGTGTAACTAAGAGCATCCCTACCGGATAATGGCTTACAAATGGTCCCAGATTGGAGGACCGCGCAAAAGGCCTCATAGGTACTTTTTCCGGAGCTAAAACATGGCCACTGTCCCTTAGTTTCCTGGTTTTCCACTTTTTAAACACACCAAATGCCTCTTTTTGGATTTTCGAGGATAGCCCCTACTCAAACTAGCTTTTGGGATTTAATGCTGTTCAGGTGATGCCAAACAGACGCATTCTGGATGCCTCTTCTGAGTATAATGGGGTCCCATTTGGCAAAATCATTGCAAGGTACAGGTGGTGGTACTTACCCCACCATTACGACTACTACCTCCCCTGCCACCGTCACTATCACTACTACTACTTATGCCACTGGAAGTACTACCACCTTCTCAGTTTCTCCGGGATCATTACAAATTCACGCAGTATGGTCCTTCGTTGGCACGGTTGATTTGTGTACCACAGCAAGAGAAGACATTCTGGAGAATGCATGCTTCCAGCAAATAGCCACAAAGCCTACTGGATTCGCTCGTTGGTAGCTCGCATCCAACTACGGTGAGGCAGGGGAAAGATTGTATGAGGTGTAACTAAGAGCAAGGTACAGGAATGGACGCAGTTGGCAGGTGTCGGACCACAAGGTCTCAGAAAAGAACGACCGTAGCCCGTCTCGCAATCGGCCCTGACCGGTGAACAGCACTCGTACGTGGGCCCAACGCAATCGGGATTGCTTGCATGACCTCACCGAGTCTATCCTCTAAATCGAAGTCCACTTTGCATGTAGCACACACGGACGTGCTCTCTCAGCTGCTGCGACCAATCTCGTCGCCAGCAGGTTGACAAGTTCGGACAGTCGACGGGTGGACGGGAGGGGAGTGTGGCCGACCCCAGGACCCTCGCGGCAATCAGTACATATTCCTCCCTACAGACACTCTGGAGTGCTCTCAAACTATCACGGTGCGCTAAAAGACGTGGCTTGTAGGGCTGCCAACTGACGGTACAGCTCGGTCCTTCAAACAGAACGGAGGGTCCGGCCGCAATGCCTTCATCCTAATGTAGTGTCCAGGGCACTTCCAGTGGGTTCAAATCCGAGTCGTCCTACCCTGCTCCTGTAAAAACCTGTGTCGGGCGTGTGCGGCACGCGCAGACGGTCTGTTAAGCTTTGGGAGTTATCTTGTTTTTGAAAAAACGCCTGTGTAGCACGCGTAGACGGGACTGTCATTGTGGTCGAGCCCACCTCCTGCCATCCTGACTCAGTCTTGCCTGTTGTGTGTGAGGGAGAATAGAGTGCGATAGAGGCTGCACGCAAGTCACTGATGCTGTGGCCGCCTCGTGGGGCACACGGTAAATGTCGTTCTGCCGCGACGGATGCTCATGCAACTGGTGGAATAGATCTAGGACTGGGCCTGTGACCGACGGTGAATCGATAAGAAGTAGCAGCCTATCTGAATGCAGGACTCGCCACATCGAACCACATTTGAACCACCGACGATTCAGGGGTGGGTGAGTCAGTGCTGTCCACTCGTCGGTGTCAGAAGGAGTGGGAGGTGGGGAAATTCGTGGAAGTTCAACCTGCGATGCCGGTTATGGGACGCAGGGGGTTGTTTGAACTCTTTTCGCCAAACGGTTTGCTAGTCCTTGGGGCACTTTACACACCAATGCCAATTTGTACTTGCCCCTCCAATGTCTGTTTCTGGCAGGCACTGCCACGACTTAGACGATTTCTCAAGGCGATCTGTTTATCGTATTTAACCAATTGTCCCGTGATGTCTTGCAGTCAACAGTTATGCCTAACCCACACGCCAGTCACTCATGTTTGGCATAACCGGCCGGCCGTAAGCACATTTCCCTCCTCGATCTTCGACGAGTGTCTCAGTTAACGTGTGCCCGCTGAGGAAGAGATTGTTCGTGTCGAGTTCAGCCCACGACCCACGCTGGACGGTCAAGTGCGGCGATCGCCCTGTCGTGCATTTAATCACATTCATACGGACCCTCCTTGCCCCCCTCTTCCCCCCTCGCCAATTCCCGGACTATCAGGCTGGCGTTGCCTAAACAGGGCTTTATGCGATGCAGTGAACGAGGGGTAGAGAGTAGAACTCGGCGCTCTTTTAAGCTCCAACTTCTAGGCCATCGCACTCCCTGGTCTCTCCGACCGTTGTTTTTGATGAGCGTGAAACCACGGCTATAGATGGCTGATTGATCCGGAGCCATGGACGACTCCATCTGATCCAGACCAGAGGGCCCAACAATGCACCGAGACTTATCAGACCTCACCGAAATCCTTAAATACGCTTTTCAGCCCAAACCTGGCAGAATTTGGACTGCATTATTGACGGGCACTGAGCAGAGTCGACGAAAAGCGGGGGTGTGACGTGCAGCGTCGACTCACACATTCGTTTGTGTTTCTGAGCGGACTTGCTCCGCATTCGCCTCACTCACTCCTCCCGCACTCGCCGTGTTCTAATGACAGGACTGAGTAAAGACAACTTCAACCGTGGTTGCTGAGACTGAAGACACGCCTACGCGGGGGCCGCACATTGGGGTCCTCACAAAGGACGTCCCAGGGGCCGTACACTAGCGCAACTGGTACAGGCGTCATATTAGGAGAGAACAAATGCATAGATCTGTGCAATGATTTACCGTACTAACAACACAGGTATTAGCTAAAAGCCCCGACACGCGTGTTTCGCCGATCTTATGCCACTGCCTGACGCAGCTGCGAGGGGTTCGGCTCGTCAGTGGGTCCCCCAGCTCTCCCCGTGTGTTTTATGGTATATGAACTCCAGTTTCAACTTGCCTTTTTTAATTTCCGAGGAAATTAATGCGCGAACTTGGAGTAAATCTTTCCAAACGGGCCTTTTCAGGCACGCTCCAAATTTTGGACGACTCCATGTCGACTCCATGTGCACAGTTCTATACTACTGGCTGCCTGTTGGCGGTTTGTGAATATTAAGCAGTTATTCCGCAGTAGCTGATGGATTTCAACTCAAATATTCATATCAAAATTTGGAGCGTGCCTGAAAAGGCCCGTTTGGAAAGTTCGCGCATTAATTTCCTCGGAAATTCAGCAAGGCAAGAACAAATGCAGCTTTGAAAGCCGCTGCGGCCAACGCGTTTTGATGCTTTAAGAGAGTACATTTTGTTGAGGAACATGGGTACTGGGTTTTCTAGACCGTGGTGTGATTGAAGGGTCCTTCTTTTCCCCATCAGCCTTGAATTGGAAGAAAGGATGTACTACAAGTCAATTAGTTAAGACGGAGTGTAAACATTCATGACGAACGGATAGTAACTAAAAGTAGTAGCTATACCGAATATCAGAACCTGATTGATCGGCCTGACGGGCCAACTCGGTCCTTATGTGACTGGCTGGGGAGCCGATAGTCAGATCCAGTGGCGCTGAGCAGAGTCGACAAGAACTGCTACTATCTGGAAGGGGAGAGGAACGTGCAGCGTCGACTCTCGCATTCGTTTGTGTTTCTGGGCGGACTTGCTCCGCATTTGCCTCACCTACTCCTCCCGCACTCGTCGAGTAAAGGCAATTTCGACCGTGGTTGCTGAGACTGAAGACACGTCTACGTGGGCCACACATTCTGGTCCCCCTATATTTCGCACGAAACAGCCCTCAGAAAGGACATCCCAGGGCTCGTATACGAGCGCGACTGGCACATGCGTCATACTAGAAGAAAACAACTGCGACTTCGAAAGCCACTACGACTAACGCGTTTTGATGGTTGAAGAGAGTGCGTTTTGTTGAGGAGCATGGGTACTGGTTTTTCTAGACCGTGGTGTGATTGAGGGGTCCGTCTTTTTGTCGTCAGCTTTGAATTCGAAGAACGGATGTACCACAGGTCACTAAGTGTAAACATTCATGACGAACGGATAATAACTAAAAGAAGTAGCAATGCAGAATATCAGAACTTTTTTGGTTGGCCTGACGGGCCAACTCGTTCCTCATGTGACTGGCTGGGGAGCTCCCTATGAATGAGATCCGAGCCGCCCCCGTGTTATTAAAAAAAAACAGTACACTGCGCGGTGGCCAAGTTGTGTATAGCACTCGTGGACGATCTGTCTATTTCTGTCGGCCACCGCACCCGATTCCGCCTCCGGCCGGCATGACTTTATCCTACTACCGGGCCTACGCGAGTAAGGTAGGAGGAGGTGCGGGAGATGCTGCGCAAGTCGGCGGCCTGTTTCCATCACGTTTGACACTCGCTTCGCGACGATCGAGCTGCCAGAAATTCATGTGAGGCTTTCTTCTCTAGGGGGATTTTTTTCAAAGCATATTCGGTAAAGGAAACCTGTCAGACATGGAAATGGTGAAATCTCTTTATGGTGGACCGATCTATGTGGTTATTAAGCACAAAATCAAGCATTTCTTATATTAAAAGTTTCTTCCTTGCCTTGCGCCAGCATAAATGAAGATTAATCGGAGCCCGCAGTCAGAGATTCTGACCATAGGCCTTATGACACTCATACTTCTGGGACATTTGCCTACAAAATTCCTGTGTCCACTCAGCACTAATGTATGCTGTTGTAACTGAAGCCATCCCTCGCATTTTCAATATGCGCCATGCTGTCAGTAGTGTCCACTGTTGTACGCCGGAATTACTCATCGAATTCGATGCTCATTCATACTGTCAGGCGTCGGTAGTTCTTGAAAGTTTTTATTAGCACTGAGCGTTTTCATAAGTTCCTCACATATGTGGGCACCTGCCCCCACCCCCACCCCCACCCCTTCGCGGGCATGTCAATGAACAAGACCACATTCTGGAAGTAAGTGTTCTTCCAGAATGCAAGTCGGTAATTGCAAAGATTGGCGAATCTTCCTCGGGAATCGACTTAACGAACACAAGGATGCATGTTTGCTGTCCGTCGAATGAAATCGTCTTGTAGCCTGTTTTGATTCGTCCTGCTTACTTTTGCACGCGGCTTTATTATATATAATTTGCCGTGAAGTGGCCTTGCCAGAATTGAAAATCCCACCTACCAACTCACCCATCAGTCGACAGCAGAAAAACGTAGTTTTGACGACTTTGTTTCACGGCACTACAAAAAAACGCAGTTGCCTATCCTTGGGTGTTCCTCATCTAGGCAAGGATCGCTTATATGCCACTCTCCGCCCCGCCTCCTGGACACGGGACTAGAAAGGGGTCTTAGCCTAAATTTCGGCCAGATTATTGTTTGGGTTGTGGTCAGGGAATAGGCAGTCGTTCCTGGAATTTAGCGCAAGGCCAACTGTTCCACGAGTAAGGCCATGTAAGTGATCCTCGCTCCCATCTAGGTGTTTACGTCTTATGATTTTTAATGCGCCAAAACTGCCTCCTATGCACCAACCCTCTTACCGCTTTTCATGCTACAAACTACCATTAATTTGCACATCAGGACTTTTGGAGCCAAATCCGTTCCGATTTTCCTGAAAAGCCTGCGGTTTTTGCGCCTGGCTATACTTGGTTTGTTTAATGCCAAAATCTAGAGTTTTTTTTCAGTTTTTCCACAGGGCAATTTTCTCCCGTGCCTTTCGCACCAGAACGGACGCACACACACGCGCGCGTGACCTTGGTTTGCACCAATCGGCAGTAAATGCAAGGAAACGCCAGTTCCCACTTAGAGCTCCCCTGCCTTCCTTTTCCAACTAGGCTTTAAAATGAATTCGCCCTCTGAAAAAATGGCCATCTTACCCCTCGCCTGGCAGTTCGGCCGTCGTTAACTGCGATGTCCACCCCGCAGCATAGCAGGCGCAGCGACAGCGACTTGTACATGCCTCAGTTTATAGTGATGACAGACTTGCGCAGCATCTGCTGCACCCCCCCTCCCCCTTTACCCGCGTGAGCTTGGTGGTAAGACTGAGTCAGGAAGGCCGTGGGCGGGCCCGGTCGCAGTGACGGCAGAACCTAATCAGCCTCTGTCTACACGTGCCACACACACGACCTGGTCACTGCACTGTGCCCCTGGCTTTCACGTGAACGGGAGTGAGATAAAAGCCGCATTTGGAAGGAACCATTAGGCCCGACTATCGGTCCTCCAACCAGTCACTCGATCTACGCAGTGAGGACTGAGTTACCCGGTTAGTTGGCTGCCGGGGTGACATGAATCTTCAATAAACAAACATTACAACACCCCGAGTGCTCTATGCTAATTACTCCGCTTTTCGTCACAGCATTTCATCACTTACTTCGCCTTACTGTAAGTCATTAGCTTGGCTGCCAGAATATGCCGGTCTAGTCTCCTTCCCTGTGACCTGGGACATTATTTGGTCACCTCTTTAGTTCTTCTGTGCTCTTTTATAAGGAGGCATTCTGACCCCTGCAAAGGGCACTGTTTCTGACATGAACTCACAAGAAGTAAGGGGAGACTGCCGTGTCTGCATCCAACACATGGAGGGGCTTGTTTCGACAGTTGGCTTTGAATGAACTCAACTCCTCTTGTGAAACGAAGCTGTTAATTGAGGCCGGATTAATTAACAACTTTTGGTGCTTCTCAATGGCCGCGTGACAACGACTGTCTGCCATGGCCGATTCTTCACCCGCAGAAAACCGCTGAGCAGTGCCTGTGGCCGTTCGGGACAGGGGGGGGGTTAGAATTCGGCTTTGTGTGGTGTGATTTGCGTTGTGCTGACCGCCGTCACGGAGTGCAAACCCTACATCGCACGCTCTGCCACGATCCGCAAACGAATCGGTTTTTTCTTCCTTTTAACGTGAATAAGCAGTGGTGTGCAAGTCTCAAAGCGGCGGCAGAAGTCATTTTGTGCGATGTCCTTGTACTGAGCTCCGTTGCGGGACACTTCCGATTGCACCGTCACTTCGTGGACCGCTTCTCGGGCAGGCGTGTGTTGCTTCAAGGGGCCATCTCCCTTCTCATTCCCCACGCCAGAGTCCGTCGCCTCACACTTTTGAATCAATGTTCCTTTTCCTACTGCAATCCCCGTGATGAAATATCGGGCTAGTATTCGGTGCCGCCTCCCCCCCCCCCGCGCGCCTGCTTAATGGCCGATTTTTCATTCAGTCACTGTGTTCTATTGGCTGACAGGTTTCAACAGTCTACTGAAACATGGGAGGGATCGAGAGGAAAGAGACACACCAGCGATGTGCCTGATGTGGACACAGGGACGGTGACTTGTGCCGCGTCTGTTGCACTCTCGCTTCCCTCTCCCACCTGAGCTGGCTGTCAAGACGGAGTCCAGAAGACCGGAGGAGAGACCGTATGCAGTAGCTCCGTCTGCGCGTGCAACACACGCGCGCACGCAGGACTAAGGTTTTACAGAAACACGAAACGGACGGCGCGGATTCCAGCTAAGTGGGGGAGTGCCATAGAGGTCACCTTAAGAAGGAGCCGTTGCAGCCTGAATCTCCGTCCTCCAAACCACGGTTTTTAGCGTCCCTTGATAAATTTAAACGCGCCAGATTGTTTATAGGGACTCCCCCGCTGTAACAAATCTAACGCGCGTGAAATTCTCACCAAGAGTCGTGGCTTGGATGGTTGCTAACTGACAGGGAAAGTCGGTCCTCGTGGGAGTATTTTGCAGTGACTGGAGAAATGGAAGTTAGGCTGTAATGGCTCCTTAATGTAACCTCTATGGCATTCCCACCCAGCTGGAATCCGAGCCGCCGTTATGAAAGCCTGGAGCATGCCTCGTCTGGTACGGCCCGATATTTTGCCACATCGAACTTTGCAGTCGTCTCGCCATACCCCTCCCCCCCTCGCCCTCCAAGCTCATACCGCGAATGTGATGCGCTCTTTTGTGGTGGTGGTGGTGGTGGTGGTGGTGGTGGTGGTGGTGGTGGTGGTGGTGGTGGTGGTGGTGGTGGTGGTAACGCCAAACTACTTTGAGTTTTCACCCTCATTTTTGTTGTTTGCGCAGATCGAAAGCCGAACACCCCCGGGCGAATATGGTTGCTTTATTCCCGAGCAGCCAAAGGACGTCTACGGCCTGAAGGCTCCCTTTTCACCCCGGCGTCTTCCGCCTCTCGGGCCGCCTGCCCCGGGCATCGGATCGATCAATCAGCCTCCGCTCCTTCCCCCCCAACTCCTCCAGGTCTGTCTACACCCTACCCTCCCCATTGTCCGTGGGCTTTTTTGTCTGGAGATATTGCTGTTCGACCTTGTATCCACCATGGTGTTCTGAGTTTCTCACACTCTCGGTTGTTGTGTTCCCCCTGTCCTATTCACTTCCCTTCTTCTGTCGATGATAAAAGAAGGCTCTGCTGACGTTCTGGATATGCCCGCCTAGGCCAGCAATGGTCCAGAGAGAAATGGATGATAGTGATGATAGGGCGAGTGACGGAACAGGGGGGGGGGGGATATTTCGCGTTTCCCTGTCAGCGTAGTTCATCTCAATCGCAGGTTGAGAGGTAGAGCTGGAGGCAGCTATGGAGAATGGAACGGAGACCTTCTGAATGATTTATCACACTGACAGCACAGGTACTGTCAATAAAAGCGAAGAGACGAGTCCCAGGAAGCAGTCATGAGTGAGGAGACACGATGGCTGGGACAAGAGCTTTACCCGCCCGCTCGAACCCCCATCATCATCAGAGACACCCGTATCTGCTTTTGTCTCTGGTGATGGGTTCGAGCAGAAATCCGAAACGTCGGGCAACTAAAGCTCTTGTCCCGGCGATCGTGTCTCCTTCAGCACAGGTGTTGGCTAAAAGCCCAGAGCTCCCACTGCTGTCCGCAGATCGCACATTAATTTCCGGGTCGGATCTCTTTCCTCCTTTGTCGACTTTAGTTAAATAAACAAAATCATTCAGGTCACTTTGATCTCTGCAACAACTTATTCTCTGTTTTCCGCCATCTCACCCGACCTCTTTTACTCTGAAGGGTATTTTGAACAAAGACGTTGGCGTGCACTGTGACCCCAATCTGTTGCCTCCCCCGAACCACGTCATGGTCAATCACCTCTACGCACTCTCCATAAAGGTTTGTGACACGCCCTGTTTTAAGATGCCTAACCTCGTTACTGAGTACTTTGCAGTAGTGGTTAATTTCGCAGTGGTCTTTTGGCAAACCAAGTCGCACCGTAACTATACCTCTTGTTTAGGATGGGGTCATCGTACTGAGTGTGATTACCCGTTACCGGCAAAAGTTCGTCTCAACGCTCTTCTACAAACCAATCCCCAACTGATTAGA
>CACRXP010000042.1:1277323-1302166 GCA_902702965.1 Spirometra erinaceieuropaei | reverse complement strand
TGCTCGCTTTTCGACGCCAACCGAGGTGAGAAGACCGCCGCTCTGCCGTCGTCATTGTTAGTAGTTGGCTTATCGCCGCACCCCTGCTGTCGCCGCTGCTGTGCTCTCAGTCCGCCGAAGGCACTCTTATTGCCTGTTCGATCACCCACCTCGCCTTCCACGCCATCAGCTCCTTTACCCCTCTCCCTCCAGAGCTAGTTTCATTGTAGGTTGTGTAATAAACTGCTGTCGGCGTAGTCCTTCATCCGCCCGTCCCCTCCCCTGTGTCCGCATGTCTGTTTGGCATTTCGATTTCGCATTTGAGAACTCACAAAATATATCTATATATTATAAATACATGTTCATATGTACATCTCCGTTCTTTCGATATACCTGTGGTCTTCTCAGCTGGTTTTATCGGTTTCGGGGCTGCTTGAATTAGCGTGACCATCCTTAGGTACTACGGGTGAACTGCTACTATAGGGGCAGGGGCAACGTGCCATCAACACCCCTTCAAAACGGCGGTGACTAATAAGTCAAAGGACCCGTGTGCACTTGTCGTATGTATGCGCAGTCAGTGACCACTCATGAAATATAAACCGAAATCCTTGAATGCATTTTAGATTACGAAGGGTTACCTAGACCGGGGTGTAATACTGATTATCTTACAGCGTTGACCTTAGATATTCCGAAGACGCCAGGATACCGGTTTCTGAAGGCGCGTCTGTTCAACCGCCCGCGGACATCGCACTCAGTAGGCAAGTGGCTGCTTGGGTAGTATGGTTTTTTCCATCAGTATTCGATGCCCGCATAAATTCAAATGTTCAGTGCGTGACCGATCTCATTAAATGTTGGCCAAAATCTGGCATGCGTTTTGCATTAGGATTAATCATCTTGTAGCATAATCCTATAGTATTTCGGACTCGCCAGGGTGTCGGCTTTTGAGTGCACTTCTTTCTGGCCTGCAGAAACCGTACTCGGCAGAAAATGACTACTTAAGTAGCATACATTTTTCACACTGGTTTTCGATGCTCGTGCGAATTTAAATATATCGTATGGAAAACATTCACAAAAAAATACTTTCTTTTACTTCTTTGGTATAAAGTTGCATTGTCTTCACATTGTATGGCCTAAGGAGCAATCTCCTGCGCATTTAACCTAACCCGTTGAGCTGAAAGCCGTGGCGTGGGGGCTGCCAAGTCATCCAATCAGAACGGAGGTTTGGCCAGAAGTATTTCCTTCTTCATGTGGCCTCAATGGCACCAGAACCCAGCTGCGATCCGAGCCACTCGTTTCCCGTTAGTGTGGAAACCTGTTCCACATTGTAGGGACCAGTTCGCGTGTGGCACTCGTAAGCGAGCTGCTTAACTTTGATCGTTAGATCCCGCCTTAATTCCTCCTAGCTGCGTTCTTGTCACTGGGTTCAGATGAATTGAGGTGTGATGGAACAGTAGACGCTGCGCAGGTCTGCTCTCACTGCAAACCCACTTACTTGCAAGTCACTGTCCTTGCGCTGATCATGCTGTGGGTCGCGACGATTTAATTGTCATGCAGGTGACAGTACTATAAGTTACATTGGTGACAATACTATAATTCATTCAATACTATAAGTCTTAATGTTACATTGGTGAATGTTTGCACAGATGGAGTGATAGGAGAACCTGCTGCAGTACATGCGAATGAAATCATCGCATCGTTCTGTGTGAGTGAGCGAGGGCCGATGCTTTGTAAATGATATGGGCGCGCCGAAATCCACGGATTGCAAGACTGCCGACTGAGGGGTAACGCGGTCCCCCCGAGAGAACAGTGAGTCAGCTTTCAATGTGGTCTTTATGGCACTCCTACTCAAGTATTATCCGAGTCGTTGCTGCCCTTTCTTCTTACTATGTAACATCCCTGTAAGTTTTACGTCAGACAGATGACGCGATGGCACGCCTAGGTGCCGACATTCGACGTACTAGCCGGCAGAGCTTTATCAATCTCCTAGTCTTTTTGACTCTCTAATGACAATGGATTCTGGTGGGGGAGCATGTGAGAGTGCAGTAGATGCTTCGAATGTCTAGCATCACCATAACCTAAGTTACTCGCATGTGCGGGTTCTGAGCATATATTACCTTGGAAAAATGACGGAACTCAGTGGAATCGACGATGTGTGCTGGAAGCGATATCCTGTGTGGCTACCAAGCTCTGTCCAACACTTGTCTCTAAACCCTGGTGAATGGATCAGTATGGCGCACAACGCCCATTCCCCACTATGAGCAATCTCCTACGCATTTATCCTAACCCGTCGTGCCGAAAGTCGTGGCGTGGACGGCTGCCAAGTGACGAATTAATCTGGTCATCCAATCCGAACGGAGGTTTAGCCCAAAATATCTCCTTCCCGATGTGGCCTCAATGGCACCAGAACCCAGCTGCGATCCGAGCCACTCGTTTCCCGTTAGTGTGGAAACCTGTTCCACATTGTAGGGACCAGTTCGCGTGTGGCACTCGTAAGCGAGCTGTCTAGCTTCGATCGTTAGATCCCGCCTCACTTCCTCCTAACTGCTTTCTTGTCACTGGGTTGAGGTGAATTGAGGAGTGATGGAACAGTAGACGCTGCGCAGGTCTGCTCTCACTGCAAACCCACTTACTTGCAAGTCACTGTCCTGGCGCCGCCCATGCTGTGGGTCGCGACGATTTAATTGTCATGCAGGTGACAGTACTATAAGTTGCATTGGTGACAATACTACAATTCATTCAATACTATAAGTCTTAATGTTACATTGGTGAATGTTTGCACAGATGGAGTGATAGGAGAACCTGCTGCAGTACATGCGAATGGAGTCATACGTTGGGTTTCCTATTTTGTGGCACATTTTCCGGCATATCATTGTTTTGTGCCGGTTTTAAATCCTCCCACAATGAACGCAAAAAAGACCAAGAAGTGTTTGATTTGTCCTTTAATGTATTAAGGAAACCTGGTGAATGGAAAAACTGTGTTTCATTATGTACAGTGCGTGACCGATCTCATGAAATGTTGGCCGAAATTCTTAAATGCGTTTTCGATTAGGAAGGTGGCGTTGTAAGATTAATTACCACGTAGCATAGTCCTATAGTATTTCAGACTCGCCAAGATGTCGGCTTCTGAATGCACTTCCCTTAGACCTCCCACAGAAATCGTACTTGGTAAAAAAAATGACTGCTTAAATAGCATGCATTTTTCACACTGATTTCGGATGGTCTTATAAATTCAGATATATTTTGTGGATAACATGCATAAAATATGCCTTTTGTTACTTGTTTGATAGGAAACCACACTGTTTTGTATTTTGTCCCCTTAGCAAGGTTATCTTTCGGCTTTCAAAAAGTTTCTAATTATGACGTTTTTAAGACCGTATGATGTTCATATACACAGCATCGCACCTGTCCGTTTACCAATCTTCCTCGTAAAGTGTGCAACACAGCCCGTATTCATTGCGAAACTCTATGAACTCTATACGGTATCCTTTACAAGGCACAGAGGCATACATGCTTTTCCTTACGCGTAACGCATGCAGCTTGTAGACTGAAATCGTTAAACGCTGATGCAGCGGCTGATCAGGCTGGTAAACTTTTTCAAAACCCAAATGTACACTTTTTCTGGTATAAAATGCAAAGACAGTGTGGTTTTCTACCAAAGATGTAAGAGAAAGCATATTTTGTGCGTGTTTTCTATACAATATACTCGCACGACCATCGAAAATCAGTGTGAAAATGTATGCTACTTAAGTAGCCATTTTTTTACCAAGTACGGTTTCTGCAGGTCAGAAAGAAGTGCACTCAAAAGCTGACATCGTGGCGAGTCCGAAATACTATAGGATTATGTTACATGTTAAATTGTGTTACAACTCCACCTTATTAATCCTTCCTAATCAGAAACGCATTTCAGAATTATGGCCAACATTTCATGAGATCAGTCAAGCACTGTAATTTGTAGAAAACGTGAGTCAAAATATTACTTTACTCTTGTGTACTTCATGAGGAGGTACGATGCTATCTGAATGGACATTGAACTGTCTCAAAAAATATCACAGTTGGAGACTTTTTAAAAAACGAAAAATCGCCTTTTTCGAGTATAAACTCTAGAGACGACGTAGTTTTCTGTCGAATGAGTACAAGAAACAGCATCTCTGGACATTTTTTCCCGAAAGTGTGTTTAAGTTTATAAGGGCATCGAAAATCAATTTTAAAAAAAGTGTATGCTGCTTAAGTAGTCATTTTTTGCCGGGTGAGGTTTTCGCAGGCGACCGAATAGAAGTGCATTCAAAAGCCAACATCCCGGCGTGTCTGAAACAGCTTGGATTTATGCTGCATAATAATTACTACTAGAACACAATTTAAGTAATCCGTCGTGGTCGGAGACCCATTTTAGAATGCCCGTTAACGTTTCATGAGATGGGTTGCTGACCGTGTTTCCTAACTGCGAGACCATAGAAGCCCGCAAAGCTTCTGGCCGGGAGTTTATTATTCGTTTTTATAAATTAGTCTGAACCTCGATCTCAGCGCGTAACATGTACCCTCCTTCGGGCGTAAACACCACTGTCTTTCGTTTGCGATTGGAGGACTTATTTGTCTTTATTTTTCCTTTCTTAAAGGCTAGACTTATTTGTGAGCTCATAAGCCCAGAATAGGAACTATTGTAGACCAGTTCATGTGCAGTCTTGCAAGATAAAGGCGACACACACTATGTGATCGAGGCCTTAAAAAGCCGCTGGTCAGTTGCGTCAAGCTCCCAACCGGGCCGATCGGTTCGCACAAACCCTGTGACTGACGTCTGTCACGGAGATCAGTCCAGATCTTCGCTGCAACGTTGAGTCTATTGAGCGAATGTCGTGTTCTCCCTGTTTGTCCATCTGCTCCGATCTCTTTGCACTCCTGAAGTCTCCTGGAAGATCAGAACACTAAGCCATTCCCTCCTCCTCCCCTTCTTATTTCAGGTGGGTTAGGGTCCAAGTAAGGCCATAAAAACAGGCCAATCCCTGGGATTTAGCGCGTCCGGCCTCGCAGGTCTTTTCGTCGCCATAGCGTCCTCGAGTGCGCGGGGATAGCGTGCCCAGTCGACTTGCGCAAACCTGGGTGTGGCCACGCACTTCCAGCATCGGGCGTAGGTGCGGGGTAGGCACTGGACTGTCACGCGCAAGGAAGTAGTCCCCTGTTCGCTCCAACGGGCTTTTTTAATTTTCTCCGAGGGTCATGTTGCCCACGATGAGCCGGTCGCTGCAGCATAGTCAGTTGTTGTACGGACAGTAGACCCCACTTACTCACAGAACGAGAGTACCGTGTGAGGCAACGGTAGGGTGTAGGACCCCGAATAACTTGCGGTAGCCTGTGGCTCGTGTAGTGCGTCGACTGGTGGTAGAGAGGGTTTTGCAGGTGGGGCGACACGCAGGACGAAGAGCAGGCGGAATGCAGGAAGACAGAAAATAAACAATTTCCTGCTGTGAGTGTTATTGTATGCTGCCGTATAGCAAAGAAAGTGAACGCGGTGATTTAAAAGATAGGCAAAAAACCATTTTCAAGAATAACGGACTTCGAATAGACCGCAGCCGGCAAGTTTACATTCAGTCAGGAAGCCCACGAAATTTCAACCAATAGGAACAGCAAATAAAAAGTGCTCTTTTCAGTCGCACGCACTTTAAGTGTACATGTTGGAGTTGGCAGTCGAGTGGGGTCCTACACCCTACCGTTGCCCCATGTCAATTTTACGTCTAATTACTGAGCCCTGAAATGTCTACTTAGTGTCCTCAGCGACAATGGCACCTTGTGTAGGTAGCGGACTTTTTTCTTCTCCAGCAGCAAAGCTTAGCTTTTGAAATCCGCCAATTTTTCAATCTGGAGGATAGACGACTTTGAGCTGATGTCAACTATCTGCTTCCAAATCCTCTCTTTACACCATACTCTTCTTTATCTGTAGCTGGCTAGGAGCTACCCACATGCCATTTCCAGTCCTGCGTCATCGATCGGTGATTGGCCAACGCAACCTATAATTGCCGCTTGTTCTGTTGTTGCTACTATCTCTGACGTTGGACTCCTGCAGGAGTTCCAAAGCTCAGAACAATAAACTGACTGTGCCAGCGCTCGACCGGTCTTTTTTATTTAAAAAGTGGTCTTTTGTGCTCACCTAAGAAAAGGGATTTTTTATCAACTGGATGCTATCTGTTGCGATACTTGGAAGCGTTCTATCGAAGTAATAGCCGAAGGTTAAGGGGAGTTTCGGTAAATAAGTCTGGAAAGATTTCTATATTTATGGCACTCAGGAGGAGGTCTTTGCATTTCCGACAGTGACCCCAGCCTGCTAATTTAAAGTTCCTCTTGGAAAATAAAGACTGTCATTTAAAGCCGCGACCATCCGCCCCAACGCACCCAGCAACCCGTTTGCAGAGTGTCTGGACGGTTACAGAATGCAAGACGGGCGTTCGTTTGGTTTGTGGAGCTGCCGTCTAAATGCATCTCTGGCGGTCGCATAGTGACTACTGATCGCTAGTCGAAACGCATTGCTGTATTCAAATCCCAGTTCTTCGGGATTTGCGACTGAAGTACGGCAGTTCGACGACTTCAACTAGGCCCAACATGGCAATTGTGGCCTCCCTCCTCTCTGTCTGCAATCATTCTCTACCACTGGCCGTCAGTGTGCCGCCGCCTTTATTTCTTTAGAGTCTTCTTGTGGCCAAACCATTGTGCTTACAATTCTGCATCTCGGAAGAAGCTCCTATCTCGTCTGGCAAAGAAAACACCTACAAAACCTTTCATTCCTCCTCCTTTCCCCCATCAGAAGCTCTTGACGGTCATTCTGGTCTGCGGAACTGTCCGAGATCCCGAACGCGCTCCAGACTATGGAGACTGGTCAGTTGGGAACGACAGACGCGAGCAGGCAGAGTCCGTTTCAGAACTCAAAAAGAAGACATGGGAGCGTTTTACCCAGCCTCTGTATCCACATGCCTGCCCCTTAGCTGCCGTCATGCAGCCTGGAGGCGCATCACGTGACTTTTAACATCTCCGATCGTAGCCAGCAAGATGTGGTCCTATGGCTCAATTGATCGGACGTTGGACTCGAATATGCAGCTGACCCAAGTGCAGACCCGGGCCTTTCTGGTCTTGAGATGTGGAATGATTGGCTGATGACGCCCGCCATTGACGGCAGTAATATGAACATCTTCCGTCCTACAACCACTTTAGTGAGCCCCCCCCCCCACCCTCCGCCCTTGAATCCGAACATTCCCAACTGCCATCAAAATTGCGCTACCTCGTGTTACAACTATCCTTAGTTCTGTCTCTGTTACCTCTATAGATGCGAGCCGGAAGTCCAATTTCTTTCTTTAGGCACTCCAGAAGTGGGCGCTTTCACTGAGTTCGTTCATGTGCCCAACTAATGGCTGCACATGAGGCCATCAGTTGCACCAAATGAGATTATTCAGTCATCTGTAATCCCAGTCCTAAAACAGAGTCTTCGGGAACATCACCCTACCTCGAAACGTCTGAATATGTGTGGAAGTCTTCAAGTCAGGCTCCGGCCTGCGGACTGACTTCGCCTTGCTTAGAAGTCTGTTGTCGACCGGTTTCAGTGGGAGGCAAGTAGTTGTGATACCGAACCAAACAGTGACAGTTCGACAGTTGCATGTAGCAATGTCCACCGTGTGTGTGCGTGCCAAACTAGTGTGAGTCCAGGACGGTGACCTGTGTGTGAATTAGTTCTCTAGCGGCTGAAGACATTGATGGAAGCACTGGGGATGATTCCTGGCTTCGAACGAGTTGAATAGAATTGTTAGACTCGTCAGAGCGCTCATCCAGATGGCAAGGTAGAGGAGGAGTATGGCGAGTACAAGTATATTTGATAAAAACAGACGGAAACCTTGTACATGCAGTGGTAGTAGTAGTAGTAGTAGTAGTAGTAGTAGTAGTAGTAGTAGTAGTAGTAGTAGTAGTAGTAGTAGTAGTAGTAGTAGTAGTAGTAGTAGTAGTAGTAGTAGTAGTAGTAGTAGTAGTAGTAGTAGTAGTAGTCAAGGGCGCAAGAGAGGATGATTTAAACCAGGAGTCACCCGTATGAATGAAAAGGTTAAGTCGGCATGCCTGCTAAACAGCCGGTGGTGGGTGCGATGCTTTAGGCAGTCACAGGGAAGGGCCGTGGAAGGCGCCGACGTAGAGTGAGCAGAACGAGCGTTAGGACGAAAGGTGCGGGAAGGGGTCGGCAGGTCGGTCGGTTTCAAGACAGAGTCAATAATGCCAGAGGTGGGATCGGACGCAGTGACTGACATAGCCAAGCATTTCGGCTACGCTTGCCGCGCGCGGCCTGCTCCGCGCACAATTGACGGCGTTTTCGCAAAGGAGAATACATGGACCTCGCAGGCGTGCGAGTGCTATAGAGGCTACTTTTGGAAGGAGTCATTGGGTTTGGTAATTTGCCCTCGAGTCAGTCATCCACATGCAAGCAGTACTGACCAGTCGGGCTGGGCTACCCAGTTATTTGGTGGTGGTGGTGGTGGTGGTGGTGGTGGTGGTGGTGCTAGAAGGTTGACATCGCTGCATCCAACGAGACCCAGGTCTCACAAAATGCCAACTGGGGGAGGTGAGTTCCGGTTACGCCTTCTTCTGGATTGGCTGCCCCAAAGCAGAGCGACGTGACTCGAGCGTGGCCTTTTACATCTGGAACAGCATCATGGGACAACTGCCTTGTCGGCCGCAGGGCATCAACGATCGGCTGACGAGCCTGCACCTGCCTCTTCGGGGATCCATCTTCGTCACCATCATCATCATCCCCTACGCCCCAACAATGACCGGCTCAGACGAAGCGAAGACAAAATTCTACGAGGATCTGCACGCCCTTCTGGCGACTGTGTCGAAGGAGGATAAGTTGATTGTTCTTGATAGTTTTAATGCCCACGTCGGCACAGACCATACTGCCTGGACCCTCACGGAATCGCCGGCTGCATCGACAATTGCCTCCCGCTCCTGCGAACCTGCGCTGAACACCGCCTTCTGCTGGCCAACACATTCTTCCGCCCACCGATGAGGGATAATGCCACTTGGAAGCACCCCCGATCGCGGCGCTAGTAGCTGCTGGACTATGTTCTCGTCCAGCGGCGACATCGGCAGGTCGTGATGGTGATTAAGGCGATCTGCGACGCCGATGGCTGGACGGACCATTGTCTCGTCATCTCCAAGACGAGGTTTTGTCTGCAACCTCGCGGGAAGCCACAGGATAAGCAACCTCTAAGTATGCTTTGTTGTCTTTGCCTGCTTACCATGTACATTTCACCGGTCGACTGACCCAGCGGCTGGAAGACCTGCCAGCGACAGACGAAAACGCCCCCGTGGAGACTGGGTGGTGTCGACTGCAGTACGCTGTTCACTCGACCACCCTGGCTCTCCTTGGCCGCGCACGCCGCCAGCCTTAGGAATGGTTCGACGACAACGACGTAGTCATAAACAGCCTACTCGCCGAGGAGAACAGGTTGAGCAGAGCCTGTCTCGACCAATGTTGCCGCCTTGCTCAGCAACGGTTGCGAGAAATGCTGGGCTTCTGGACGACTAGCAAGGCCGCGGAGATCCAGGGATATCCCGACTACAGCAAATCAAAGAATTTCTTCGCTGCGACCAAGGCCATCCACGGCCCCTTAATGAAAGAAAACGCATCCTTCTCAGCTTCAATGGGTTAACGCTTCAAATGGAGGAGCCGCAGATTCTGAAGCGCTAGTTCGAACACTTCAGAAACATCCTCATCCGTCCCTCCGCAATCTCCGACGCCGCCATCGACCAGCTTCCCCATGTGAAAACCAACGCCGACCTGGATCTCCAGAAACTATCCGTGCTGTGCAATAACCCGCTAGCTGGACAGCACCAGGCTCCGATGCGATTCCAGCCGAAATCTACAAACACGGCGGCCACTGCCTGATGGACCAATTCACGACGCTATTTCAGGAGATGGGGCGCTGTGAACAAGTTCCTCAGAGCTTCGAGGACGCCGCAGTTGTTCAGCTCTACAAGCTCAAGGGCAACCGGCAACTCGGAGGCATCTCACTGCTCAACATCGCCAGGAAGATCTTCGCTCACAGTCTCCCCAATCCCCTCGGCGGACACCTTGACCAAGAACTTCTGCCAGGAAGTCATTGAAGATTCCGACGGGAGCGGGGCATCACCGGCATGATCTTCGCCGCCCGCCAACTGCAAGAGAGGTACTAGGAAATACGAACTCACCTCTACGCTACTTTCGTGGACTTGATGAAAGCATTCTATACGGTGAGTCGTAAAGGGCTGTGGAACGACACAATCTGCAAGGCATTCGCAGTGGCCAACGGAGTGAAGCAGTCCCATGTTCTCTACCATTATGTTGGACGCCTACCGCGATGAGCGCCTCGGGATACACATCCCCTACGACAGTGACCGGCGTCTTCTCAACACCAGGCACATGCAGGCCCCAACGCGACTATCTGCGACCACCGCCCACAACCTGCTCCCCGCTAACAATTGCATGCTCAACACCACATGCAGCGGAGCATGGACTTCCTCGCCGCCGAATGCACCAGCTTTGGCCTGACCATCAACACGAACAAAACAGTGGTCATGCACCAAACGTCACCCAACACGCAACACTGCACTCCTCCTCGAATCACTGTCGACGACCGCAAACTCAAAACCGTGGACAATTTTGCTTAACTCGGAAGCACACCTTCCAACAGCCCGAGAATCGACAATGAGGTTGCCCACCGGATCTCTGAAGCCAGTTAAGCCTTTGGCCGGCTGCAGAAATCCGTGTGGAACCGTCACAACCTCCAACTGAGTACCAAACTTAGGATGTATAAGGCCGTCATTCTGAGGACACTTCTCTATGGAGCGCAGGCCGGGACCGTCTACTCCAAACATTCCAAGAAGCTCAAACACTTCCAGCTTATCTGTCTTCGCAGAATACTGACATGGAAAGACAGGATCCCCAGCACAGAAGTCCTAGAATGAACCGGAATCCTCAGCATCCGCGCCATGTTGGGGCAACGGCAGCTACGTTGGAGCGGCCATCTCGTGAGGATGGAAGACACATGTCTACCGAAACAACTCTTATATGTTGATGTCGCAACGGGTGCTTGTAGACTAGGAGGACAAAAAAGGCGCTAAAAGGACACTTTGAAGGACTCTCTTAAACGACTATAGATCATCCCGGGTACCTGGGAGTAACTCGCCCAGAACAAGCCGGCGTGGCGAAGAGAAGTGAATACCAGCGCAACCATCAATGAGGCAAATCGGATCCCCTCCGCCAAAGGGTGGCTAGCAAGTCACAAGTGCCTCCAATCCTCAATGCTAACCGTCCGCCGCTTCCTACACGCCCACGTTGCCAACACACATTCCGCCCGCGAATCGGTCTCGTAAGACACCTTCGGACCCAACAACTCGACAACGTCCACTTTTCCCACTGTCACTTCTTTAGCAGACCCCGAGCCAACTGCCATCCCTGTCACACTGTCTCTGTCCTGCCGCCATCAACCACCGACAGCATCCGCCCTGCATCAACCACAGCAATCAACTCCTCCTCCGCCACCACCACCACCACCACCACGACATCAAGCACCCCCCCCCCCACCAATGGGCGACGACCGAGTCCGACGTCCCATTACCACCGCACCCTCACCTTCATCGATGTGGGATGGGTTCATATCTGTCCTCATTGCGATCCCGCATTCACGTCACACATCGACCTGATCGGTCGTTCGCGAATCCCTTACACAGAGAGACTGGCGAACCAGTCCCTGGAGCACCAACCTACACTCACCTCATCCGCCTCCACTACCCTCCCTGCCCTCGCACATCCCCACACCGCATAGGCCACGTGCGCATTCATGAAAGACTGGGGTATACAGCCGCCGGGCTATACCGCACAATCACACCTTTCTCCACCAGCACATGCACTATCATCACACACAACGCAGACACTCGATCACCACCACCCACGCAGGTGGGGAGCGCGCCTCGCGACTACTCCTCCATGCAGCTCCTGCACTGCATGTATGATCCGAATCTGACACTAACACGGCGCGTCATGCGTCGTGGTTCCGAAAGTTGTCGACTGATGCCTCAACCCAGCCCGCGCAGTCTGCCCGACTGTGTGCGTTTGTGTGGACTGGTGGGCTGAGAGCCAGGCTGTCAGAGCTCCTTCTTAAAGTGACCTCTGGCACTCTCATGCATGTGTAGAGTCTGTGTGTGCCACTCAGTCGATGACTGACTGGTCACCCAGCCTCTGAAAGGTGTTGGTCCAGGCTCAGTGCACGACTGTGTCACCCTTCTGGGCCTTGAGGTTTGTGAGCGTCTCTTCAGCAAACCGTGGATCTCACTGCCTGGTGTGCGCTGGCAGTTCTATGGCGCCTGGTTACCTGTCGGTAGGTGCGCTTGCGGTCCCGCTGGATATGCAGGTCGTGAGCATGGCTGTTCCGTCATCTTCATCGTCTTTCTGGCCCGTTATGGTGCTCCGGCTGTTGGTTTAAACTCTGGTCAAGTGTTTGTTGTGGACCAGGGTATGTGGTCCGGTCCACCTGATCCCTCTCCAGCCTTCGGTCTTCTTGACTATGTCTTTATGTCGGTTCCAGGTGGAGGAGGTGGCGAGATGCTACACAGCTCTACTCTCGCTATAAATTCACCTGCAAGTCATCTTGCCTGCTTTACCTTGCTGTGGAGCACATGGTGAAAATCGTCGGGCAGAGCGGTCGAACTATCATCCTTCCGGCAGTAGCTGAAATGGTAGTGGTTGAATTTTTTGGTTTGGTTGGCTTGGAAGGTGGTCCACGCCTCCGCCATGTACAGCAACGTTGTCAAGATAACCGCTTTGTGTTGAGGTGGATGCCGCGGCGGTCCTTGCCATGCCGTGAAACTATGCTTCCGATGTTCGCGAATTTGTCCACAGGTGCGAGTTGAGGTCCACTGACGTTGACATGGGGTTCTCCGGGGCCAACATATGGAGCCAAGTTTGTGCGTGACCACCGTTTTCTCCATGTTACTGGTCAGTTCGAAGTTGGCACGGCCGCAGACGAACACGTCCATGCTTCTTTGCACATCTGCTTTCGTTTTGTCTCAAGTGCACAGTCATCCGCGAACACTAGGTTGTGGATCCTGGCCTAGGATGCTCATGAAGATGCTTAGGACGCTGAACATTTATCCGTCGAACCGGTTGTTTCCACTTCTTGCGACAGTCTTCCATCAGCATAGCAGAAAACTTGAGGCTGAAGAAGGCGGGTGCGAGTAAACAACCCTGCTTCACTGCACATGTTTCCCAGACTCCCCCACTTACGTGATTCGAGTCATAATTCAATCGTGAAGTCGACCCACAATTTGTGCGAAGTGCTCTGGGTATCTACATTTCGGCATGGTTCCCCAGAGACCGTTGAGATTCATGTTGTTGAAGGCCTTTAGCAGATCCACGAAGATGATTTCGATGATAGTCCTAATTTCCTAGCACTCCCCTGCAGTTGGCGGGCTGCGGAGATTATATACAGTAGATGTGCTAACTCATGAAATGTCAACCAAAATTTTGAAATGCGTTCTCGTTTCGAAAAGATAACTTAAGTAATGTTTTAAAACTAATAAGGATGCAGCATAAATCTATAATGATCCAGTTACCTCAGGGTGTCGGCTATCGAAAGAACTTATTTTCGGCTGCATGCAAGATCTATACTCTGCAAAAAATGACTGCTTGAGTAGCATGCAATTTTCTCACTGATTTCGATGCCCTTGAAAACTCAATTATATTTCATGGAAAACATGCATAAAAATAGTCATTCTTTTACTTGTTCGGTAGAAAATCACGACTTCTTCCAATTTCATACTCAAAAGAAGAGTAAACTTCGGTTTTAAAAAAGTTTCTAATTGTGAACATTTTAATACGGTTAAATGGCCGTTCATGAAACGTCATGTATCTGCATTTACGAATGTGGCTTGTAAAGTTAACAATATTGCTCAAATCCACTGCTTAGTTTTATGAACCTCATATGGTCTCCTCTTAACACCGTAGAGAAATGCATGGTTTTCCGTACACGGAAAATATACAGCTTGTAGTTTTGAAACCCTGAATGCAAGTGTAACAGCAGGTCGGGTTCAAAATTATTCGGGAATTAGAAAAGTTTTTAAAACCGAATTATACTCTTCTTTTGAGTATGAAATTGGAATTAGACGTAATTTTCTACCGAATAAGTAAAAGAGTGAATATTTTTATGCATGCTTTTCACGAAATATAATTGAATTTTCAAGGGCATCTAAAATCAATTAGAAAATTGCATACTACTTAAGCAGTCATTTTTTGCAAAGTATGGATCTTAAATGCAGCCGAACATAATTTCTTGCGAAAGCCGACACCCTGAGGTAACTGGATCATTATAGATTTATGCTGCATCATGAATAGGTTTACAACACTACTTAATTTATCTTTTCAAAGCGAGAACGTATTTCGAAATTTTTGTAGACATTTCATGAATTAGCACATCTACTGTATGTGATTAACCAGCTCCGTCTGAATCCACAGTAACTTCCCGGGAGGAGTCCTTGCTCTAGGCGCATGTTGGAACTATTGAGAAGAATACGAACGAAGATCTTTCCGTTAATGTTAAGAAGGGAGATTCCCCTGTGTTGCTTTTCAGCTCGAAGTTTGTACGGCCGGAAAAGAATAGGTCCATACTTATTTGCACATCTGCTTTCGTTTTTATGTCGAGTGCACAGTTATCCACGAACATACAGTAGGTGGGTTGACTCCTGAAATGTCAACCGAAATTCCGAAATGCGTTCTCGTTTCGAAAAGACTAATTAAGTAGGGGTGTAAAACTAACCATCGTTCAACATAATTCTATAGTAATCCAGTTACCTCAGGGTGTCGACTTTCGAACGAACTTCTTTCCGGCTGCATGCAAAAACTACACTCTGTAGAAAATGACTATATATTTTCATGCATTTTTTTCATTGATTTCCGCCACCCTTAAAAATTCAATTATATTTCATGAAAAACATGCATAAAAATATCCATTCACTTACTCAATCGGTTGAAAATTACATCTCCTTCCAAATTTATTGTTTAAGGTAGGACATAATGCGGTTTTCAAAAACTCTTCCAATTCCCGAACAATTTACAACTCGACCTGCCGTTGCACTTGCATTCAGGACTTCCAAACTGTAGGCCCCATATTTCCCACATACGGAAAACCGTACATTTATCTACGGTATTAAAGGGGGACCATATAGAGGTCATAAAATTTAGCAGTGGAGTTGAGCCATATTGTTAACTTTACAAGCTACGCTGGTCAGTGCAAAGATATGACGTTTAATGAACGACCACTTCACGGTATTAAAAATCCCACAATTAGAAACTTTTTCAGAACCGAATTATACCCTTCTCTCGAGTATAACATTGGGAGGAGACGTAGTTTTCTACCAAATGAGCAAAAGAAATAATATTTTTATGCACGTTTTCTATGAAATATAGTTGAATTTTTAAGGGCATCGAAAATCAATGAGAAAAATGCACGCCACTTAAGTAGTCACTTTTTACGGAGTACCGCCTTTGCATGTAGCCGAAAAGGAGTTCTTACGAAAGTCGGAATCCTGAGGTAATTGAGTTATTATAGAATTATGTTGCGTGATAACTAGTTTTACAACCCTACCTAATTAATTGTTTCGAAAGGAAAACGCATTTTGGAATTTCGGTTGACATTTCATGAGTTAGCCCACCTACTGTAGGTTGTGGATGCTGAACACTTATCTGTCGAACCGGTTGTTGATGCCAATTCCTGACCGCTTCTCGCAATAGACGTCCATCAGAACACGGGGCTGAAGAAGATGGAAGCGAGTAAACAACCCTGCCCCACTGCAAATGCCTCCCAGACCCTTTCATTTACGTGACTCCAGTCATAATTCAATCGTGAAGTCGACGCACCGTCTGTGCGAAGTGCTCCAGGCATCCGCATTTCAGCATTTTTCTCCAGAGGCCGTTGCAATCCACGTTGTCGAAGGCCTTTGCCAGACCCATGCAGGCGGTGTCGAGAATAGTTCTAATTTCGTGGCACTTCTCTGCAGTTGGCGGGCTGCGAAGATTAACCAGCTCCGTCGGAATTCACAGCACTTTTCCTCGAGGAGTCCTTGCTCTAGGCCCGTGTTAGGACGATTTAGGAGAATGCGAGTGAAGATCTTTCCAGTACTGTTAAGGAGCAAGACTCCTTTGTATTTATCACAGCGTTGACCGTTTCCCTTGCGTTTGCTGATGTGCGTGACGGCGGTGTCCTTGATGTCCAGAGCGACTTGCCCTTGACAGCAGATATTCTGGAAGAGCGAGGTCAGCTCGTCCATCAACCTAGGACCGCGTACTTCGGCCGGAATTGCATCGACCCCTGATGCATTTCCGCTGGAGATCTATTGCACCGTTCTGATAGCTTATGCGTGGGATGGCGGATGGTCCAGGTCGTTCTTCCTTTCCACCCGGAGGAGTCTGCTGATGACACCGCCGGTGATTGCGGAAACCACTTGAGGGAGCGTCTGAAGTGTTCAGCCCAGCGCTACAGAATCTACGACCTTTGCGTAGGAGGTGTTTTCCCCTTGGAGGTGAGCAGCGATGCGATCCCTTCTGTTCGGAGGCCATTGACCGCCTTGATGGGGGCGAAGAGATCATTCATGCCGCTGAAATCCGCGTATCGTTGAATTTCTGCGGCCTCGGGTAGCATCCAGGCATTTTGTATCTCCCGCAGTCGCCGCTGCACCAGGCGCGACATCGAAAAAAGCTGCTGTGTTGACATCGTTGCCGCGGATGATTTAGATTGCGTGTAGCCTATTCTACTCGGTAAGGGGGTTGCAGATTCGTTCGTCGTCGTCGTCGTCGTCGTCGTCGTCGTCGTCGTCGTCATCGAACCAGTTCTGATCTTGGAGGCGGGCGCAAACGCGGACGTCCAGGGCTTTGGAGTGGGCGACGTTCCGTGGTTGGCACCACTGCATTTTTACGATGCTATTGTCTTCCGGAGTTTACATTTCTTCCAGACGATGAGTCATTTTATTAGGTAAAATTTAAACGATGATCAAACACATCCCACAGAACGGTATTTGACTTACAGGGTGGTCGCCTGCGAGGTTGGATTCATAGCCCGATCTTGGGGATAGCACGGCGGTTGTCCGTCCAGCCGTAAATGTCACAAGCATATGGCGGCGATCTCACCTCCAGCAGCTGCCAGCTCCGCGATCGGGGGTGCATACACGCTGAGCCCCCTGCGTTGGAAGGCGTTGGTCAGGAGGAAATGGTCAGTCCCATTGCAGCCATCGATTCCGTGAGAACCCAACACTTCCTCCCGAGCAGCATGTTCTGTGCCGTCGTAGGCCGAAGCGGCTCCCAATGACAATCACTTTGTCAGAATGGTGTTCAGGTCTTCGTAGAACTTGTTCTTCACCTCGTCAGGGCCGGTCTTTGAGGAGGCGTAGGCGTTGATGATGGTGGTGGTGGTCACGAAGGGGTAGGCGCATGTTCATGAAACTGCCGTTTATGCCCTGCGGCAGACAGAACAGTCGTCCCACGATGTCGTCCAGGATGGCAAAGACGACGTCAGAATCACACCTCTCTGCCTTTTTGTGGGTGCTCTAGAGGAAGGTGCAGCCGTCACCCACCTCCTCCAGTTGACCCTGTTCAGCGAATTGGATCTCGCTGAGAGCAGCGATGTCCGTCTTGTGGATCGCCCGTACTCGAGCGACTGACGCCGTCCTCCTTTCCGGCCAGCTGCTCCGCGAATTACCTAAAAGAACACGAACACTTCAGGCCGTCCGAGTGAGTAGAGTTACTCTGTGAGGGGATGGGAACGAACGTGGTTGTTTTGCATTGTTGTTTTCGGCAATGCTCGGGAATATGAACTCTTTCAAGGGGGATTGCGGTTAGTCTTAGGGTTAGGGCTGATGATGGGGTCAGGGGTCAGGTCAGCGTTAGGGCTATGATCAAGTTGAGGGTTAGGACACGGAAATATTTACCCCTGCTGGAATTTTGCACCAAGCCACCTGTATAACCGGAAATGGGTGAGTGAGGAAGGGGAGTACCCATGCCTGTACCTGTTTGGTTTCGTATCGTGCATCGACAGCATTTCTTGCATTCACTAGCAACGGCCCATCAGTGGACGGCGTGATTTCCCGCCATTTGGTGATAGGGGACGATCATCGATCGTTCTTACGGAACTCACTCTTTCCGTTGTGTCTTGCGGGCTCTCTCTCGGGCCCAACCAGCCGCCGCACAGCGGCGCATGATATAGGCAGCATGCCTCCCTTGTCTTTGTTGATAAGAAAATACTTCCTAGCGCTTGTTTAGGGAACCTTTTCTAGCCCCTTCCCCGCCAGGGCGTAAGCAGTACTACCCCTAAATCGGGCTGCTTAGACACCTCAGACAGCTGCCGAACCCCACTGTAAGTTAAAAATTTTGTCTAGTGGAAGGACGACCTGAGTTAGCCTAAACCGCATAGGGGATTGCATTTCACCCTCTCCGTTGGACGAGGGGGTTAGGAGAGGGGTAGGGTACAGAATTACGGGGTGTGGCGACACACACAACACTGGATACCCTTATATGGTCCATCCCGTCCTCCGAGACGGTTACTGGGATGTGAATGCTAGACAGATCCCACAGATGAGAGTTGGGTGCTAGTGAGTGGCTGTTCGGAGCAGCCACCGCCTTCACGAGGCACATAGAGCGACCTGTCACCCCTTACCCAACTGGACATCCCGAACCGAACAGTAATCATGAATGACAATACATATACAAGTCGAGTTGTAAATAGCGCACTTCTCGGATACGCCGTTCCCCATCTTCCCGAGGTTAGGGAAAAGGTCTCGCCCTCCAGGGGTACTTTGAAAAATCATCACTTATGTCTGTATATTTTAAGGGTAATAGGCAATGCCTTTGAAAACAGTCTTCATGCGCCATGTTTATGAAGAGATGAAATCGACTATACATGTCTTCAAAGAGGCTCGTGTGTTACTATATTTTAGCTCTCAGTTCGCTTAGGGCGTGTGATTTCATCAAAGTCTACGATGTGGTTATGTTGTTGCACCTGATGGACACAATACTGTTGACCTACTCAAGTATTTTGAGTGTGTGTGATTACTTTGGCATGGTGTTGCTGTGCGTTGCGGTGTGTGTTCTGTTGACGGCCTTGTTTCTTTGTTTCCGTGTCTTACTTTTTTGATCCAGTGCCGCTGGTCCTTCTCGACTTTCGGCTTGTTGTCTCCTTCTAACTTTCGCGTTGGATGTTTCAGGGTTAGGTTTAGGACTGCGGTTAAGGGTTAGAGTTAAAGGGTTGGGATTAGGGTTAGGGGTTAGGGTCAGAGAGTTAGGGTTAGGGGTTAGGGCAACTATTTCTCAGCCACTCAAAGTACAACTGCGCATCCCCAATAGTTTTTCTTTTGCATGCAACTATTTGAACTCGTCGCTCGTGCGTTCCCCGGCCCCGCCTGTAAAAACCCCTATTACCACGGGTCCTGTATTACAGATGGCTGGGGTTTGTTTATCTCAGGTACGGCTACATAACCACATCTGACCAATTCCAACTGTCCAAAGTACTTCCGTGACTTCCCCTGCTGTGTGCAAGAGGATTAACCTACCCCACGCTCATGCATTATGCTCTACTGCTCACGCATATTTCTGTTTTGAGCAAAATTTGTCGAAAAGGGGACACTCGACCTGCGTAAAATGTGGCTAAATTGCACCGTTTTTCATCATATAATAAGTTCCGGGAAATCGGATCGGTAGCAGGCAAAGAAGACTGCTGATTATAAATTAAAAAGCCGTAGGAAACAATTGGTTGGCTGTTTTTGTGTCAAAAAGCGGGACTTCTAATAAGCAGCTACACTTTAAATCGGTCCCGGAAATGGTCCACATTGCCCCGAAAGTAACCGGTAACTGACAGATGCATCTTTAATTTCGTGGTTTAAACGTCTCTCTTCGCTGTGAGGAAACATCGAGTTTTTAGCTTTCACAGACGCACAGTGAAGATGTGTCTGGCATTAGTGTTGTCGGCGCGATGAGACCGAGTTATCATTTGCTTCTGGTCGAATCGTAGCCACAGACCTCACCGCGGTTTGTTCCGGCTGTCGGGACGGCGGACGATGTTGATGGTGACCGCAAGTACAGCTTGGACCACCACCGCCGCCGCCGTGTTGGCAGAGCAAGTAGCGTCAAGCCAGCCGAGTGCTTCCGATGACTCACCTACAGCTATCGATCGCCCACGGCTGATTGAGGCTTTCGACCGCTCCCATTGGTCAACACAGGCAGACCGCCACGCGTCATCACAGACGCGCACGTATCCTTGTCGGCTGATTGAGGGCTGCCCACGTTACGGACGGACGCGGACTACGACACGTTTTGACCAAAGTCGCTCACACGATCACAGTGTAACTTCCAACCTGCAGGGGCTGATGATATGCTTTGTGGCAATGAGCTCAGACCGAACGCCCGTATTCCGTTCTGTAACCAGGCCACAGCGGTGGACGCCACACCCATCTGTCTCTGGCTAACTGCATGTGCCATAGCCTAGGCTCGTGAAATAAAAGGACCAAAATTCAAACCTCAGGTCTTCCGGGCCTGGGAGTCGAAGGGTAACAGTCAAATAAGCCAGAAATGGTCATTCCTCCACCCTTGTCTTTGAAAATAATGCCGCCAGGGAGATCTGTTCCTGGCTGTCACTTCTACACGTCGAGCGCGACGTAAGATGCACAGAATTTGAGAAAGGCCAAAGTAGGCAGAAAACGGCTTAGACTTGAAGTAAGGTTGTTAGACGAGGACGACTTCCTGGAAGAATACGGCAATGTCGGCGAACTTTTACCGGTAACGAAGGTCACCCCTGTGGCTACACATGGAAATATAAGCAGTGGTCGCTCAGGTGTCCGTGAATTCTGCATCGGGTTCAATAGGATTACCACCGCCTTAGGAGAGGAGTCGCACCAGCTTTCACTTGCTCTGGTTTGTGATTATGAGGGCTTTCGTAGTGGCGGCCTCCCTTGCGCTTCCCATGCCCATCATGTTCCAACGGTAGGTCTGAGTCAAGACGTTTGGAAATTGAGAACGCTACAGTATGGAGACTCTGCATAAATGACGCCAGACAGATAAACAGTGTTTAACCGAACTTTCTGCATAGTCTGAGAGGCCTAATCTGGTAGCAGTTAAATCACATGGGGCGACAAATAGTCTGCATTCTGTGAAAGGCGTTGGAGTTTCTGGTGGCGTTTCCACAGGGTCTGACAGTATTACGGGCTGGACGTCGAAAAGGATGACTAGTAGCTAGTAACGCGTTCCGATCCTTCTGTGTGGATGTCCAACTCCACCTCTGTGAATAAACACGAAGCTTGGGGAAGTCCAGCTAACCGAAACGGGCTCCTCTGCATTTCTCCACGGATTCATAATATAATCGGAAAATAACTACGGATCAGGACGACGGAGGACGACAGCTTAGGGTGGAAATGGTTCTTTGTTCTCCAGCTGTAGTAGATATCAGGGGATGATTGATCGTTAGGAAAACAGAAACCAACTGTTGGTAAATGGGAAGAATAAACGCGTAGCACTTTTGTGGTTTGTGTTGAAGGACTGTCGTCAAATGCCTTCAAAGGAATGTTAACGACTAAAGCGAAGTTGCAGTCCATGAAATTTCTCGGTTATAAAGGCTGGCGAACCTGTGGTATGCCGCTCACCCACGCCGCTACATCTCACATCGTAAATTACGTGGTTTACATACTTGCCTCTAAGCTACCTAAATGGCATTCAGCTAACGTACTTCACAAGATGACTTGAAGTCTCTACTTTCTTTGTTTAACTCAGGTCCAGACAAAAGATGTTCAAATAATTGTAAACGCCAATGCAGCCCTTTCATTCATATGTCGTTCTTCCGTCTTCACAAGCTTTTGTTCCTTGGCGTATTCATCCCCTAGCCTCAATTTAGGTCAGGTGATTGGAAGACTAATTTGTGCTGGCAGAATGATATTACCAATAAAGACAAGGAAGACTGGAATGGCCATTTCTGGCCTATTAGCCGTCGTCAGCCAGTCGTACCGAACCCCGAAGTGTGGAACACCTGGGGTTCGATCCCGCGACCTGTCAGTTAGGGAGACTCCGTAAGGCACAACGGGGCGAGTGAGTTTCATAGAAACGATCAGTGAGCGTCCCTCTACCACTAATCTGTAATGCTTGCGTCATTAGTAGAGGAAACTTAGCCCAAACAAATTCAACTTTAATGCCTGAGGGATTTGACCCGTGGGGACGAAGAGCCTCCAACCCCGGGAGAACATCCAGGCAATTTCATTTTAAGTTCTGGTACATCTTTTGCAATTCCCTTATGCAAGTGAACATTAGAGCGCGAGACTTTGTTAGGCCACCTTTTCTCGCCTTTTTTCGCGAACAACGTTAGAATCACGTGCGTATAAAAGAGAGTAAGTTCTCACATCAATCTGCACAGGGGATGCACTTTTATTTGACGTTGTTCGGACTACTTATCACCACCGTTTAATTCGAAAGAAAGAGAGGTCCAGAAAAGACCACGCGTAAAAAAAGCTGACGAGATGTGGCGGAAAGCCGAAGATAAATGAATGACAGAGGCATTAGAAAAAGAATCTATATGTTTAACGTACTTTAAAGTGGGGCTCAGCAGAGCATGTACTGTCCTGAATAGTTGCTGTGACCTTTTGTTAGCACCTTTAGTCTCCTTTTTGTTTTCACTTTTTTCTCAAAACCCACGCCCAACTCAATCCGTCTTGTCTTTGATATGTAGATAGAGCAGGGTGAACGTTGAAAGAAAAGGAGGTAGGTTCTGAGCAAGTCTTTTCTTATTTGGCATGGCGGTAGACTTCAGCGCTTGTGATGGTCGAGCTGGTGGCTGGTGCTGTTGTGATAAGGCTCCATTCGGGCGACCTCAGTACCTTCCTTGAAGTCGGTTGAGGTCGGCCAATTCTTTTTTCAGGACACGCAGATCGAACTACCTGCACGTCTTGATGGACAGTTTCGAGCACGGTTTTAAGTCGAAGTCATTGAGCAGCAGCTGTGAGCTCGCTGCAGCAATACAGAACTCTTGTCCAAAAACGTGCTCAAGCTGCCTCAGTCTCAGTTGACTGTGTATCAGCCGGCCTTCCTCACACCCAACCCAACAGTAACAACAGCTCGGACGCCTACTACGCGAGGTAGCTTGGAAAGTTACGAAACCTCGTAAATAGCTTCCGTTGGGGCGCCGACGCTATCCATGGCCGGATTCGGATTCTTATGTACGGATGCTGGACGCACAGTGTATTCTATACTTACAGGATACAGTTGTCACGTCACCACATACCCACTACGATTAGTAGCTTCCGCATTTACGGGCTCTCGCGTCCATATCCGAGTCGCTAATTGACCTCATTTCGTCACTGGTCAGCCAGGTGACTCACTGATAATGGAACTGTTGGTCGCTCGAACACTCGCCGAATGGTCAGTTACGCCGCCCAGGTGCTGAATATGGAGATGGGAGGTTATTGTGCTCGTTAACCGACTGCACGCCGTAAAAATCAGAACCCAGGCAGTGCACCACTCATGAGGCCGTCCTCTCTCGCGGGAGTTTCCATTTCATCGAGCTTGAATACGTGTCCTGGTCCCGTTAAGTGTGTTGCCATTTGGAAGTTCGCGTCACTCTTCAGTGTTGTTACATGTTCGGCCATCCGTGTCCAGAAAAATATCCCAGTTTCTCTGACGCAGTTGCCTCGTTTGCAACTGCAGCAGATCCGACAAACGATTCCAGGCGTTTCCTTTGGGAATCATTGCCTGGCGCCTACTAATTTTCCTGGTTTCTATGCAACTCCAACTTCAAGTAATGTGAGAGGGCGACTGACGGCTTCCGAGACGTTCTTGACATATAATACGAGCGATAGTCCAAAACGTCAGGCAAGCAAATGTCTTGCGCTCTCTCGCATCTCCCTCTTCTGAAGTCATCTCTTCGTTTCTATCGGCAAAGACGACTGCTGTCTAGCCAGAGACACCTGTTTATAAGGTGTCAGAAGAAAAACATTGCGATGCAGACACTGGTCTTGTTGTTAACACGCGCCTGCTGCTTTCCCAGTATAGTTTGTTGGCGCATCTTCATGGCTTCTTTGTGGGTCTCAATTGCGCAAACTGGAAACATCACATCGGGAATGCGAATGTCCTGCTATCACTCCTTTAATGACGTTGTGGACTTGTAAGCTGATAGTACCGAATAAATCGTGCACCAAACTTTCCAGTTTCGATTCCAATCTACAGTAGGCGTGCTAACTCTTGAAATGTTGATCAAAATTCTGAAATGCGTTTTTGTTTCCAAAAGATTTCTTAAGTAGGGTTTAAAGATTTATCATCATGCAGAATAATTCCATAATAATTCAAACACCTCGGGGTGCCGGCTTTTGAGCGACGGGAAGGCGATCGCTGAGACCATTTGTTTGTTTATCCGACGTTTCAAACTCTCACGAGAGCCCATCGTCAAGAAATGAAAAAAAACGTACAACACGTCGCATATTTAGCTCACCTCTGCTGGGGGTGACCTCCAGATGCGTCGCTGATTTGTTCACGCAATGCTTGATAGGCGACTGGCAGATCGATCTGTCGATTAATCGAGTCCTCGGTTGACTGACACGCTTCCTGCAGAAGGCGTGCAACTCGGTCGTCTGACTGCCCCATTATTCTCCATGTCCCGGAGATTTAACTCCAAGTCCTGCACGGAGTAATTTCTGAAATTATTCGCTTGATTTATATATATATATATATATCAGGTGAATAATTTCGGAAATTAATCAGTGCAGAACTTGGAGTTAAATCTCCGGGACATGACTTTTTAGGGTCAGAACCGAAATTTCAATGAACATTTGAGTCGAAGACAATCAACTACTGTG
>CACRXP010000042.1:1229194-1254994 GCA_902702965.1 Spirometra erinaceieuropaei | reverse complement strand
TTCCATTGCAATCAATCAACAATCGATTTTGGACCGAAGTGTAACCACCTGAAACGTCAGCCTCGAAAACTTAAGGATCAGACATGTGCCCCAGATCGGCTTTCAGTGCATTTAGCCACAACTATGAGTGGTCTTCGAGCCAGACCAGCAAATGACCGTGCCCAACGATCGGTAAATAAAATTTGGAGGATTGTGTTCCACAAATGAAGGCGAAATTTCGAGTTCCAGGTGTATGCATAAGTGAAGGAAAAGAGTCGAGCACCGGAACACTTTGTTTATTGTCCTGAGCTTTCTGACTCGTACAGGAGTTAATCGTCAGACCGATTATTATCGCCCACTTGTAGAAAGCCCTCTTGTTGGTGTCAAGAAGTTTCGCAGCTGAAAATCTGTCGCGATGCTTTCCGACTTCAGTATGCCCTACCCCTTATAAAGCCTACTAGTAAGGCGGGCGTACCTGATGACTGACTTTACAGTCCGAATACCATTCGGAAGGACAGCGCGCAAACACTGTCGACCGAATACCTTCCAAGAGGAAGGCTCATGTCTCACATTCCCATCAAACAGCCCTCACTGAAGCCCCGTGTACTGACAGTTTGGCGTTCGGTCAGATCTCACGTCGATTCAGCGGATTTCGGGTGAATGGTGCCATTCCTGGTTAATGTCAGGTTCGCTTCCATCTCTAACCTGCCTGTAGGACAGAGCAGAGTGGAAGCGGTCCAGCGCACTGCCCAATATCTACCCTGACCGAGCAGGTATCTCCGGCCGCAATACTCGACGCGACAATCTCCTTCAAAAATTCATTTCCAAGTTTACTTCGACTGCCTCCCCACATACCCAGAAGGCCAAACAGACACAGCCTTCCCGCCAAAAAGGCATCGGCAGCATTGTAACGCCACCAATGTAGTCGGGGTCTAGGACGGTTTGACCGTCGCAAGCAACGACACCCACCGCATGCGCCACGGTATGTGCGCAGTGCCGGTGACTCCCGCATAAATTAGTCTATAGTGGTACAGGCCTCCACCGCATCTACTGCACTCGCTCCCCTCAACCACCTCACTCCGACGAAAGGACAACATCAAGACGAATGGTGAGTATAGAAAGCCAAACAGTTCATCTACGCGTGCCACACACTCGAGGGGTGGCTCAGATCTCACATGGGTTCATTGTGCTCAGACGGGCTGCTGGACGCTGTCAGCCACTGCGCCCAAATCCACCCCCCCCCAGTCTTCTTTACTCCGTCTTGACATCGAGTCTAAGAAGGCAGGGGAGGAGAGAGCGCGGCGGATACTGTGTGAGTCTACGACCACTATAAACTAGTTCACGCGCAAGTCACCATACCTGCGTCCCCAGCATGTTCTGGGGCATGCGATGAAAGTCGTCGTTCACGATGGTCCATCGATCTGTAGGTTTCGCACACAGTTCGAACCCATCTTCCTTGCAGTTCAATAGCAGGTGTGAAGACCGGTTTCATGCTTGTTGCAAGTAATCAGCTCCTGATGGCCTACTTACCTGCAGAAAAGAACGGCGAATTGATCGGCGTTTTTCGGCAGCACTGCTGAAGACGGAACGCATTTGGGACTAAACATGCGGACACGTTAAAATAGCATGTTGCTCTACTTTTACTGAGAGAATGTATGACAGTTCGATCGTCGCGAATGACTATGCCCCACAGTGATCGCGGATACGACGACGACAACATGCGTGTGAATTAGTTTTAAGAGGTGGTAGACTTGCGCTGCGTCAAACACATACTCTCTCCTCCTCCTCCCCCTCCTCCTCCTCCTCCTCCTCCTCCTCCACCCTCATGCGCCCGATGCCATGATAGAGTCAAAGGGATTGGCGCGGGGTGTGCCCGCGCCTGGATCTTCCAACACATCCACCCTATGTATGACATTTGCGGTGGGTTTACAACCCAACAACGCAGACCTGACCCCGATCTGACTCCCGCGTTGATTCAGCGTTACACCCGCTTAGACCGTCGTAGAGGGTACTGACGAAATTTGTACCTCTGCTCCAATGTACCTACTTTAGAGCTTTTCATGGACTGAGTAATCCGATTTTACGACAAATAAATTATAAGCTGGCGCCACTCTGTCTGGTGTCGTGTAATTCTCGTGGTCTATGCTATTGCAGCAGGAATGACAGTTCGGCCGTCGTTGTCGACGATGTCCACCGTGTGCTCCACTGAAAGGTGAAGTAGGCACGGTGACTTGCGCGTGAATTAGTTTATAGCAATAGTAGACTTGCACAGCACCCACCACTCTCTCTCTCTCTTCTCCACTCCCCACCTGGACCCGGTGTCAAGAAGACTGGAGACGGGACGCAGGCAGCTGGCACGACCGGACCCGCATCTAGGCGTGCCACCACACCCCCTGGTCCACAGCACACACTTGGCCGGGATATTAACCAACAACGACAAAAGAATGGAGACTGGCGCGGCGGAAGCCGCACCCAGGCGTGCCGCCACATCCGGCTGGGATCCCACGGAGTGGGAGTGCCATAAAGACCACATTAAGAAGGAGCCATTGCAGCCTGACTCTTAGACCATCAGCCAGCCGCCCTACGCACAAACAAACAACACTGGGCCGACTGTGAGTCGTCGACCTCACTCTCCCTTCCCATTCCTAGGTCCCAGCCACCTTCCCAATCCGGGCTTTCCGCCTTGAATCGAACAAGGGAATATGAACCCCTCTGTACTACAGGGGGCCTTGCACTAAATTCCATGATGGGATACCTATTTCCTTGGCCTAACTTTAGGCCCAACCCTAACCCCCTCCAGAATTTAGTGAAAGGTCACCTGTAATAGGGGAAGGGGGGGGGGGTTGCATTCCCGTGCCTAACTGCGTTCTGTATTGGAATCCTGGTCAGGAGTCCTCAAGGTTAATTGTGTGAAAAGTTGTCACCGCAGGGTTTAAACTAGCTCCGTTGTTGGAGAATCGTAGGAAGACGAACATCTCACGCTCTGCAATCCAACTTTAGGTACTCGAAGGAGAATAACTTTAAAGAAACTAGCGGCTCTTCATCCCTCAGTCTCTCTTTGACAGCCGATTGCCGAGTTTTCATGTCCGAGCAGTGCGTTTGTTACGAAAAAAAGTATTTAGGCCTAAAATCCGAACAAGGCGGCCTACGAACCATCTAGGATTAACAGTGTGAATACTTTGCGGCCGAATCCGCCAACCCGTCTTCATTAAAACTGACCAGACTTTGTGGCTTTTAGCCACGAAGTAATAGTTTTTTTTTCTTCAACTTCTACGAATTACTTGTTTGAAATGAGACAGCGGACAGCATGATGCTACGAATTTGTCGATTATGGGGGTTTTTCTACTGCCTTAAATTGACGTATTGCATTTCGACTCTTATAATAAATGGCCGTTTCCCAGTGAACCAACACAATAGACAGAACTGGAAGAAAAAAGTATCGCCTGCCTCTCCAACCTCATACCAGATGTTCCTGGCCTGACTCCGCACCCGATTGGCTCTCGAGTAAGTGCGACCGTATGCTCTGCCTCCCTCTCATTGGCCACTGCGTGTTCGTTAGTAGTTCTAACCCCAGGTTAAGCTATCAGGGCTTGGCTTCGGAGGGGATAGAACCAAACGTTTGACCGACGGTTTCGACACATTTCGTTCCATGATTGCTCTCAGTAGCAAGAAAATCAATAAATATTTCGATCACCATCATAAAAAAGTCAAGGAACCTATATCAGAAAACGCCCCTTAGATTACTAGGTACTATGCACTATGCAAAAACACGTACTCGAAAAGAATGTAGATTCGATTCTCAACTTGCCAGGAGGAAGTCTTATCGTCCGAGCTTTAAAGTTAATACAGGCGTTTACCATCCGGGGACTGGGATGCAGCAAAAGAAAGTAGCATTTGGGGCTTTTGTTCAGCCAATCAGCCGTCGATGTAGTCTGACCCGAAATTCGGTCCTAAGGTCTGGTGTTGGGACCTGCTTTACCTTACCTCCCGGCTCTCTCTGTAACTTTTTGCAGAAAGTAAGCGGTGAACGACAGTTTAAGAGAAAATAAAAACGACTGGTACCACTGGGATCTTGGGTGTCATGTGTAAGGCTGCTGGGAAGTCTAGGTCTTCCCCTGACCGCGTGTGCATTCTAAAGTGTAACTCCCCGGATCAGCAGTCGATTGAAAAAGGTGAAACAACTATCCAGGATGTTCTTTACGCGTTTTTCACTATTTTAGATCTCGTCCAGACATCTCTTGCGTTTATAAATGGCTTCTAATTGTCTATTCTCGAAGGTTAAATAACTTTTTTTGCAAAAGCTTCGCATCATGTCCTAAAACAAAGTTTTTTTACGAAAGTGATCTTAAATCGCCTAGACGACAGGAAGTCAAGAGATTAGGTATTGAGAAAGTATCAAATGACTTTCGTCTGTTTGATTCCAAATTCACACGGAAATGTGATAGAGCTGAAGAAAAGCGATCTATACCCCGAGGAACGTCGAGAAAATCCATATGTCAAATATCCTGGCTCCGGTAATGTACAAAACGTAACATACCAGAAGGATGAAACGAAAACGAACACGACTTTCTTCATAATCCAGGATGATGTGCTTAGGCGGAACTTTAAGGCCAAAAGCGGACAGCTTTTATATCCGGACATATTCCAGCATAACTATCATTCGAGATTATCTAAGAAGTCAGCGAGTCAACCGCACTTTGAAAATCGCCATATGCTCTTGCAAATACTGATGCTAGTAAAACCGTTAATTTAACTAATTCCACAAACTATGAGGACTTGTTGCGAAGGTGGTCCTGGTTAATCAGTGCGCATATTCTGCCGAAAATGAAGACACAGTTTCGGGCGGGCGGGCGGGCAGCGGTTTTACTCTTGTTGACTTGCGAGCTTTTTGCCAAGTTCATCCTTTGAGTTAAAAAGAAAAAAAAATAATGTCCTTCGGTACACCTAACCCATCTACACAAAAGCAATCGACCAGCCCTTCCATTCTTCACTAAGAAGTTTGGTTGATTTCGTGACAAGGCATGTCTTCTCTTTAGCTTGTGAAGTTCGCCAATTGAGGGAATAATCACGGTTGCATTCAAAGAACACGCGATACTCTTCTTCAGAGCAAATCCGTCAGGTGAGTACATCACAAGATTGATTGGATCCTTCGAAATTTAAAGGTATATTCGAAGTGGAATCCCGGCCAAAAGAGGGGTCCTCATGGGATGTGGATTAGGACGGGAGGGACTAGTAGATGGCCCGCCGCGCGCCAAGCCTGGATCACCCAGCCGAGCAAGGCACGCGTGCGTCCGCCCTGGCAAAGCCGCGCAAGCTCACGCACACTGACGTATGCATGCACATGGACGCACACGCGCAAAGTTACACTGACACACACACAAACACACACACTCACACTAAGGATCTATAGACAAACGCCAAGGTCGTGTTAGTGTGTGTGATTGTGGCCTGGGCCTCGTAGTTCTTTCGATTCGTCAGCCTTCAAGCGCGAACCCCGGAGACTTATTCATCGGTTCTTCTGCGGGATCTGGACGGATATGAAATGTCTTCCAACAATATGTACAGAGTTGGAGGTATTTTTTCTTTGAAAGCAACATTTGATATTTGCAATTGAAAGTTAGTGCGTTCATTGCGTCTGCGTTTTTGTCGCTGGGGCGCAGGAGAGCTAGCGACAGATGGAGATAGTATCCTTAAATAGTTTCACCCTGCATAGCCTCATTTTTAAACTCTTTAAAAAAGGCAATTTAAAGCATGTTAATGTTTTAAAAGGTTTATTTATGCATTTATTTGAAGTTTAATTTTAAAATGAGTGGCTTATTTCTTTTTTATGTCGAATTCTGCACTTTTTAATGTGAGGCTATGTAGGGTGAAACTGTCTTTTTAGTCCGGGGGAGGTCGCGTTGCGGCTTTTATAAGATTAATAATACGCAAGAATTCTAGTTATTTTACTTTAGTTACGCAATTATATGCCGACGTACTTTAGTTTTATGAGAAATCTCAAACCATTTCTCGCCATTTTGTTCCCGCTTATAAACGGTGTGTCCCAATCAGGTATTATGCTATTCATGGCACCCTGCCGCACTAAGACATGGCAATTTATGTTTTTTAACACAAAATGTAAGCATTTTGGCCATGGTTTGATGCACCCACGCCTCCATGAACCCTTATTTCATTCGTAGCTGGGGTCTTAGTCGGGAATACCACCTATCCCATGCATTTCATCCGTTAACTCCTCTTTGTAATAAAACGTAGGTCTTCATGAAGAATGTGCTAGGTTCGACTGTCTTATAAGACAGAAAAAACGACTTTTTATAAATGTAGGCGTTTCACATCTTCGTTTGTTGTGCTCATGGCGTCCCGTACTTGCTCCGGCTAACACCGATACCAGCCTAGCCAATACCAGAGTGCACAGAATAAGACATGAATGTTCATAAAAGCTCGTAGTGTTAGTGTACAAGCGAGGTACATGTACCGCCCAGCCTGTGGGTGAGGCCCCTGCAGGTGACGCCGGTGGAATTTGTCAGGTTGTAATACCACTTCGATCTGTAGCCTTTGTATGGCTACCTGATCCTCCGGATCGGTGCCAAGCTAGATCTCATGTTCCATAACTGCGTATTTGTCAGCCCCGAGAGCCTTCCTGAATTCCCCACCACTGGTTTTTTTGTCGTCCCAGACATTCCGCAGCATAGCCCCTTGCCTTCTAAGTTGCGTTCGCTTCGAAAAGATGTAGACCTTACGCGTTGGGGTACTCGATAACAGCTTTAAAATTTGATACCTGATAAGTATGTCGTCGTAACTTGGAAGGTCGTCGGACCGAAATTTCCTTCCAATGCAGCGCAGGTTGAACGAGGGGCTTTTAGCTCTTCTTGGTGACAAGGGCTTATTTCTCCCAGGATTTCTAGAGAGTTATTAGGAGGTCACCGGGTGTTAAGGAAGAGACTTGTTTAATTTGAGTAAATCCCTGGTTACATTGCATTTATGCCCGTCTCAGACTCCCGCAGCCCAGGCTACTTAAAATATTCTTCTTCACGCCGGACGCGTTCATTCGGATTAGCCCATTGACTGGAACATTACAGATGCACATTCTGGATCTACTCACATTACTTGCGGTCTTTGTACTACACCTCATGCGACGGAAACAGAGACATACATTTGTAATTCCTCACAGCAATCGATCTACACTTCCCTAGGCCATGATTTCGACCCTGTCTCCCTGTTCCGACTCCAGTGGGTTATCTGAGCTGCATCAATTCCGCATAACCTGTGATTACTATTTTGATGTGCTCCATTGGTCCATCTCCAGTGTATGTGTGCCGATATTCACCCACGGCAGTAACCGTAACCGAGCGATGCTGATTTTTCCGACGACGAAGTGGAAGACCATCCCACCGGCCATCTTTTGTACTGACGGTCGTATATTCTTGTGTCCTGGGAATATTCCATTAAAAGCCTAATCTTACTGAAGTTAGTCTCCTCATCCGCGGCCGACGTCTGCTAGCTTTACTTGTAACGAGTCCATGCCACGAGGTAACTCCGCCTCGTACCCGACATCGACAAATGCCAGCCACGTATGCCATAAACCGCGAGACCAGTTTTCGCCGACGTTCTTTTTCATTACGCCCATTCGTATTCTTGGATGGCCATCTCGATGCCCCTGCCTCAATCAAGATGATTCACACTTGCCACAGTCGGAATCTAAACGTCCTGGATGAAGTCCCAGCAGATATCTTCCCACGTGCAACCATTAGCAGTGGCGGGCCTGTTGAGTTCGATCTACTTTATTCCCCCACAACGGAAACGAAGTACTTAAAAACAGAACGCACTCCACGTCTTGAAGGACTCTGCCGAGTCACACACGCGAGTAACCCCTTCGCCACCTCTAGGAGTGCAACGACGCGATCAAGATCAACAACATTGATCTCATGGGGTGAATGACGGAGAACGTGCCCAAACCACTCCAGTCGTGTGTCTTGGACGGTCTGCGATTTACGTGCAATGTTGTCTCCGCCAGTGCAGGCTGAGGAATTCGCTATACTTCACACGGAGAATGGCGGTCGAGCACCCCAACCCACCCCAAAAATGCCACGTCCTAGACGCCTCGATGTTGCAAAAATCCGGCAAGCCAACACCACTGAGGTCCTGAGCAGAGAAATCTGGTCCTGTTTTACGACCGCAGCCGACGAGAAGGCAGTAACCGGTGGTCGTCACTGAAAGCGTCAGTCTACGGTGCATCTGAGAAGATCTTGGATACTCCCAGCGACGCCGCAGTGTCTGGATCAATGTAAGACCCCTGCAGTTGTTTGCTCAGACGACCCGAACCAGGTCCCGTAACGATGACTGTTTCCGCCAACTTCGGAAGATGACGGCAAAATCGGCCAGGGATGACCGGAGGCAATATTGGGCTGAAATAGCGACCTCAATGGAACAGGCCTCGAACGTTGGTGACACTCGAAAACTCTACCAACTTATCCGCCGAGTTAGCGGTAAGTCCTCTACACTGAGTGACTCTGTTTGCGACGTGAATGGCGGCTTTATTGCTGACAACCCGGCCAAAGTCGAGCGCTGGCGTGGGCACTTCGAGCACCATCTCAACTTCGATACCCAACCCACCACGTCCTTGCTCTCCTCTTCAGCGGAGTTTCTTCCCTCGGTTGGTTTATCCATAAACGCTGGGTTTTCTCAAGCCTTTGAAAGTGCCTATGGATCTGACGTGACCTCTCCATCGCCACTAAGGTTTGCGTGTACCGTTCATCTGTCCGGTGTGTACTTCTCTGCGGTTGTGAATGCTGGGCTTTGCGCGTGGAGGACAAGCGAAAACTGGAGGTATTTGACCACCACTGTTTGAGGACCATCCGTCGAGTGAAGTTCACCGACTTCGTCTCAAATGAGACAGTCCGCGCTCGCTGCGACAACATCGCAAGTGTAACTCAGATCATCCAAGAAAGACAACTGAGAGCGTTCGGGCATGTTCTTCGTCGTCCACCTCAGGAGCTCAGTGTTACTGCCCTCGATCCGGCACCTTTGCCCCATCGGAGAAGTCGAAGAGGGGGTCAGCTCAAAACCTTGCTCGACACAGGTCGTCATGACATGGAGGCGGTTCTTGGACCTTCGGTATTAGGTCTCCGTCGTTGGCGAAGAGAATGGGTTGAGCTGTCCACCCCAACTCAACTTTTTTCATCATTAGCGGGCACAGCCCAGCACTCAAGTTTTATAGGAAGACCACTAGACGCGTGTCAGGTATACACGCATCTTTGTTCCAAAAGAGGTACGGCATGGGGACCATAGACACTTTCTGAGGCCTTCGAAAACAATGTGAACAGTATTAATATGAGAGATGATGGTGTCCCTATTCGACCCATTTGTCAATGGTCTTACTTAGGTATTTGAATCTGTTCACTTCTCCGAGCTGTCAGCCATTAGTTCCAGGAAGTGCATTCTCCAAACTAGAAAGGCAGCTGACCATTTCAACGCTCGTTAACAAGCCGCCTGGTTTAGCGACCTAATTCACCCGCGGCACTAAATTCACCATGTCATCTAGACCCCACGCTATATGGATAATATTGCCAACGCAGTGGAGGTAAGTCAGCCGATGCCGGCGGCTGAGTCGTCACTCCCAACACAATGTGGGGTCATTCCGAAGGGACATGTCGTGAAGTAGACAACCAGGATAGGAGACAGGATGCTATCATGTCTGATGCTAAACCGAATATTGAACAGAAAGAAAGATTGCTGACAACCAGAACTCGCGCGGTCGTGGGGCGATTGCTGGCTTTGATTAACAGCAATGACTGCCGCCAAAACACCTGGCCACAACCTCAGGTCAGCCAAATGTTTGCAGCGATGTTGGCAGCACGTGTTGGTGACAAACTAGTCGGCTCTGGTCATCAACGTTCAACAACCTTGCGCCACTGTCCCTTCGAAAATCAGACCCGAAGCGGTCAATAAAGTAACCGTTTGAAACTTCGCTTGCCTGTCAGAACTGAGAGCGTGCGTAGTTCGCAGCTACCGGTCGATAAAGGCCGTCCTTCTATCCGCTGCTCGTGGACGCGCAGGGTAGAAAAAGTAAGCCAGTGGGTGAAACGGTGATACTGAGGAGTTGCAACTTGTGGTACGGTTTCATAGGCGTCAGGATGAAGTAAGAAGAGTTTTGGGAACCAGGCACTTGCCATGTTTTGTGGGATATCCACATAACAGGACGGTCTTAGCGTAACCATCGGACATTCTCAGGCTATTCATCCATTGATCTCACGGGCTTCAGGGCTACGGCGACGTCGAAACCGCACTTATTGGTTGCGCCTAAAGTCGCTTTTATCTCTGCCCCGCACTTTTTGTCAGAAATTGCGAAAGCCATGTAAGCATTTCATCGCCTTGCGTAATCGCCAAGACCGTCTTGTTTTTGGCGTAATTACCTCTACCTCAGTGTCGCTAGCGTAGCTCCATCTTGAAATTTATGAAACACGACGCTCTCTAACACGGGTGGTTTGTCGATGCATATTGGGAAGCTCTGTTTACCACGTAAACGAACGAACCTTTCCACACGTAACGATCCGCGTCAGCAGATCTGGACAACTCAACTCTTTTTCCTCGCCTACGGTCGGGACCAAGTACCGAAGGTCTGAGAACCACTTCTATGTCATGACGGACTGTGTCGGGTCAGGTTTTGATTTAAACCCTTCTTCGACGCCTCTAGGTGGGTAAAGGTGCCGGGTTGAGGGCAGCAACACCGAGCTTGGGAGGTTGACGACGAAGAACGTGTTCAAACCACTGCAGCCGTCTTTCTTGGATGGCCTGAGATATCCTTGCGATTCCATTGCAGCGAGTGCGGACTGTCCCATTCGAGATCAAGTTGGTGAACTTCACTCGGAGGAAGGTCCTCAAGCAGTGGTGGTCAAATACGCCCAGTATTTACAACCGTACATAAGAAGTGACCAAACGGATGCACGTTACACGCGAATTATCGTGGCGATGGAGAGGTCGCGTCGGGTCCATGGACACTTGAGAAAACCTAACAAGCAGCATCGATTCAGGAGGTAATGTCGTCCTTACTCTGCCCATTCGGCGGCAGCCTCACCCCGAGGCATTTGAAACTGCCTACATATCCAAGTCGACAGCAATCAACCTCGAGAGGTGCCTTCTCCTTGTCAGGGATGTAGCTTGAAAGCACATTGGTCTTTCCAGCGTTAATGGATAAACCGACGGATTTAACAACCTCATTCACCCGTGACACCACATACTGTTGGTCTCGAAAGTTTGAAGCTAGTAAAGCGACACCATCAGCGCGGGCAGGATCAGTCAGTCAGCGATCGGGTGCAAACTCAAGACCGTCAATTTCTTGTAGGGCGTTCCCGAGCATCCAACCAGTGGCGTAGTTGAGCAGGATGGATGACAGGACACAACCTTGCCGGATGCCAAACCGTATGTTGAACAGCTGGTAGAGGTCGTTATGGACTTGAACTCGCGCGGGCGTTAGCTGCAGTAGACCTTGGTCATGGCGATGATTTTGGCCAGCACATCATTTTGTTTCATTATGCGCCACAGGAACTCGCGACGAACGGAGTCGAACACAACAACGAAGTCAACCAAATAGACTGCCGTCTGTTGTGTTAGTAGCTATAACAGAATTCGAAAGTGCCCCACACCGTGAATGAGACCTGGTTAAGCCTCGTTTTAGAGCTATATTCAGCCTGAGATCGCCCATGGACAACGAAGATGACCTTTCACCAACGTCGATGAGGCTTATGCCATAGTATTTGTCAAATCTTGCTTTATCACCCTTTTTGAAGGCAGGCACGAGGATGTCGGAGCCCCAGTCATCGGGGACGATCTCAGCTTCTCACGCTTGTCCAGTCACCTCATGGAGTCAGGTTGCCAGACTGTCGAAACACGATTAGGTGATTTCAGTGGGAATACCGTCCTGCTCTGCAGAGGAGAGCAAGGTTGTGGTGGGTTGGGTATCGAAGTTGAGATGTTGCTCGAAATACTCACGACAACGCTTGATTTTGGCCAAGTTGTCACCAATAATGCCCCCATTCGCGTCGCGAGCAGTCACCTAGTGAAGATGGTTTACCACTAACCTGGTGGACGTTTGGTAGAGTTTTCGAGTGTCATCGACGTTCAAGCCTTGTTCCATTGAGGTCGATATTTCAGCCCAATATTGCCTCCGGTCATCCCTGGCCGATTTTGCCGTCATCTTCCGAAGTTGGCGAAAACTGTCATCGTTACGCGACCTAGTTCGGGTCGTCTGAACAAACAACTGCAGGGGTCTTCCATTGATCCAGACACTGCGGCGTCGCTGGGAGTATCCAAGGATTTTCTCAGCTGCACCGTAGATTGACGTTTTCAGTGACGACCACCGGTTACTGCCCTCTCCGTCGTCTCCGGTCGTAAAAAAGGACCAGATTTATCTGCTCAGGACTTCAGTGGTGCTGGTTTGCCGGATTTTTGCGACATCGAGGCGTCTAGGATGTGGCATTTTTGGCGCGAATGAGAAGTGGACTCTCAAGCGTGTACGAACGAGGACATGGTCTGACCCATGGGCGTTACCAGTCTCGGCAGCACGCATCGATCTGCTATCGTGAACCCAGCTGTGGAATCTTGAACGGACTAGAGTGTAGTCAATCTGGCTGACCGTATGACCGTCATTTGAATACCACGTCAGCAGATGTTTGTTGCGTTGCTCGAAGCACGTGTTGGTGACAAGCAGCCGGTTCTGATCAACAAAGTTCAGCAATCTCTCGCCATCGAGAACCAGGCCTAAAGCGGCCAAAAGGGTTACTGTTGGTAGTCGCTAGGTCCAGTCCGGTCATTCCAGGCCGCGGCAACCACTGGCAGATCACGGCGATGTAGTCTTTCAACTAACGCCTGCAGTTGCGAGTGGAAATTAGCTGAAGTTGGTGCGTATACAGAGGCGATAGAGATGTTCATGAAGTGACCCTTCAGTCACACGTGGGCCAGCCGGTCAATGACTGGTTCCCAAGCAAGTAATGCAAAGTTCGCCTGTTGCAAGAGGGCGATCGCCACACCGTGTCCAGCAGAAGAGCCGCGTAGGCCGCTGTGATATCGGGTGAAGTGTTAGTCGACTCCAGGGATCCTTTTTTCCCTAGAGCCTGAGTCAGGAAGTCGAATTTCAGACGGGCAACAGACATCCACACTGTACTGATGAAGACTGTGCGCCGTCAGATTTTGGGTACCAGGATCCAGAAATGTTCGTACACTCCAGCATCCAATAACAAGAGTCTGTTCCCGGTTGATTAGTCCAGCTCGCCTACTATTCGACCGCGCCACTGGACCAGAGTTGTGGAGTGCGTCAGTTCCCGCGGGCGCCGCAACATGCGTCGTAATACTGTAGTCGGACATACTTCGTGAGATTTCTTGGGAATTTTAAGTACAGGCGGGTCCCCAACAGCCGCTCGCATTGTTTGTTCGAGGTTGTCTCCAGCGTTTTGGCTTAAATGCCTAACCTCAAGGCAGCAGCGTTAAGCAAATTTATTTAATGGCGGTTCCCGGTCGCGTGCCAGACCTCAGCTCTCCGCATCCTGGTAGCACTGTCGCTGCTGGTCCGCGACTGCTTATTCGTCACACCTGGGTCTGCTTATTTTGCAGCCGATCTTCACTGAAGGCCCTTCCACTATCCGTCACCGGTGGCCGCGCCAGGTAGCCAGCAGCTAGACAAACGGGCAGCCCGTCTTAACCGGCTGTAGGTGGTTGACCACCGCTGCCTGAGGACTGTCCTTGGAGTGAAGTACACTGACCTCGTCCCAGATGAGACAGTCCGCACGCGCTGCGACAACAGTGCTAGGATATCTCAGGCCAGTTAAAAAAGGACGACTGAGGTGGTTTGATTGTGTTCTTTGTCGTCCGCCGCATAAACTTAGTTTTGTTGCTCTCTATCCGTCGCCGTTGCTACCCGTAGGCATCGAAGAGGGGGTCGACTCAAAACCTGCCTCGACAAAGTTCGTTGAGGCATGTGCGTGGCTCATGAACCTTCGGTATTCGGTCTCCTTCTCCGGAGGATAAAGTTGATCGATCTGTCCAGGTGCTCCGCAACAAATTGTCACCCGTGGAGAGGTGCAGTACTTGACGCGGTTCGGTCAGGCACGACCACAGTGGTACCAAGTGCAAGTCTTCGGAGACCGTCACGACTAGGAACGAACTTTTGGTGTTAGAGATCCAAGATCTCAGAATAAATATCTCCCGTCTGGACTCCTATTCTGTCGACCACAGCGGCCCATGAAATTCCCCCACCTACTATTTCGGGATTGCCTGCATTAGAGTCGGCCGATAACCTGCTGTCATGCATGACTGAAAAGACGTGTCGCCTACGTCGTTTGCGTCGGAGCCCGGAATCAGCTACCCAATAGCGTGATGGACACCTCCTGTTTGCAGTTGGAAGCAGATGAAAAGCCCCATTACGATGCTCCGCAGATTGTTGGAAGTGCATGGCTGTGGACTGATATGCGGTGTCGGAGCCAGCCACGCCTGAATTTCAGACTATGTTCACGTTTGCACAGGCCTGGAAGTTCTTATCATATCCTTATCCAAAATGCCTCGCGTCAAAGATCCTATTATGATGAAATTACGACGTTTCAACGGAGTTGACGCTCTGGAAGAGTAACTGCGATATTGCTTGACTGCCCAGTTGAAGGAGGCAGAAGTAGATGGTCATCATCAGTCCCCAGTCAGATAGGCAACTTGGTGAAATGACACATCCATCCACTGGTGTCGTACTTACCGGATCAGATTGAGCATTCCACAGTTACTAACTCAAAGAGCTTGATCTAGAGCCTTCAGCGACGAGTCCTTTTGCTCAAAATGACGTAAAAGCTACTTTAGAAACTATTCCCTGGGCCAAATTTGCTACCCTCATGGATTAGACGTCAAGTGCCGACGACACTAGGAAACTATGCCAACATGCTCACCAAGTTGATGACATGCTTATTGCAGTACGTGAATCTGAGGCAGTATTGATGACGACTTTACTGTTGCCTATTCGGAAAAGTAAAGTACCGGCACGAACACCTCCAAGATTGAAAAGCCTTGGTGACCAACCAGTATCCGCTTCCCCTAAAAGCTAAGTTTGGTGTTCCTTCAGCCCACGCATTGTCATATTGCACTGCTCAAGAAAAAGTCATCGTCCGACTACACAAAAACAAAATGCACGGGGAGGATGACGTCCCCGTTGGAATTTATAAGTCTCATGCCAAACCCACGACCCCTATGCAGAGGGGATCGCTTCTGATGACTAGGGCCTGTCTTTGGAAACACGGATTGGACAACTTGCGAAGCCCACCACAGCATAAATCTCGCAAATTCCGCGAAGGCCTTGCCACCGTCTTCTCCACAGAACCCCAAAGTATGTGCTTGAAGCTAGGAAGAGATTTCATAAGGCCGGGTTTCGAGCTGAACTCGAATGTACAAACCAAATATTCAAATTGTGCCACATTTTCGAATTTCGCCCTAACTACCATCAACCGACGGATGTCTGCTGCAGTGTCCGACTTCGTTCTTCATGACGCCCTGCTAGAGAAGACTGAGGCAGTATGTGGTAAAAAATCATATTGATCTAGACCTATTACACTACTACCACAGAAACTTACTACAGCGGTGACAGACTTGGTTTAACTCTCTCCGATCAGATGAGGAAAATCAGGGAAGGGAGGGGGGAGCGTTCGAATGACTAAGATAGTTTGACACACTATCCTTCGTCATCTGTCGCTCATGAGTTCAGTGTTGTTGCCCTTGAACCGCTCCCGCTGCCTCCGGGGCTGCATCGAGGAAGATTTGAGCTCAAAACCGAAAACTGTCGTAGTCTGCATGTCCGATGCTGTCCATCTTAAGAGTGAGCAGAAACTGTTCTGCCTTTTATCGTCAGCCCTCGGTCGGTCACCATATTATCTTGTCGGCTGAAGTGTCCTTATCATTGCGAGGCATTGAACGCTTTGGTCGTTTCATTTACACATTTTCCGCCTCAACCGTCAGAGCGACGAACCCTTGGCTCATTGGATTGTAGCGTTAGACACACTGAAAGGTAACAGTCCAACAACCCTGGTTCAAACCACAGGTGACCCCAAACATGGTGTTAGATGGGTCTGGCTTGGTAGTTCGACCGTCGCATCCGCCTATGTCCACCGTGTGTTGCACAGCAAGGTGAAACAGGCACGGTGACTTGCGCGTAAATTAGTTTATAGGGATAGGAGGCCTGCGTAGCATCTACTGCACCCTCTTCTCTCCCACCTGGACCCGGTGTCAAGACAGAGTAAAGAAGACGGTAGGCAGGGAGGGCGCAGGTAGACGTTGTGGCCGAACCCGCACCTTGGTGTTCCGCTCCACACCTCCTGGCCCACACAGCAAATGACCAGAATTTTAACCACCACTGTTAGCAGGGGTCCAAGGTCTTGGCTGAGCTCTTTGAGCATCACCGAATCATCCCCTAGCACCCAAACATTACCAACATTACTACTAGCACCATCAGTGAGGACACTGCTTTTACGCATTGTAATAATTACACCTATAGTCCAGTCACCGTTTATTTTGGCCGGGCCTCATCACAGCCATGGCAACGCGAATACCGCCAGGGCACAAACGGCACCCAAAACCACCACCACCACCACCACCACCACCACCACCACCACCACCACCACCACCACCACCACCACCACCACCACCAACAACAACAACAGAAAGGACGGGGATGACTGGGCAGCCATGCACACGACCTGTATACCCAGCGAGAGCGTAAACGCATCTAACGTCAGAGAACCAGGTACCGGAGAACTGCCAGCGCACACCAGGCTGCGAGAGCCATGATTTACTGGTCGTGGCATAGCAGACGCTTACAAACCTTGGGGCTTAGAAGGATGTCACAGTTCTGCACTGAGCCTGGGCCAACACTTTTCAGAGTCTGGGTAACCAGTCAGTCATCGACTGAAAGGCACTACCCATAAAGGACACACGCTCCTCACATGCGCGCGAGTGCCACAGGTCACTTTAAGACGCGGCCCTGACACCCTTGCTCCCAGCCCACCAATCCGTCACTCCACACAAACACACACGCACAACTGGACAGACTGTGTAGAACGAATTGAGGCGTCAGTCGGTAGCCTTCCAAACCACGGCGCTTGGCGCATCGCGGTAGTGTCAGACTCGGACCACGCATGCAGCAAAGGAGCCGCATGGAGACTGAGCCAAGAAGCACACCTCCCACTTGCGTCGGATGTGGCAGTCGAGTACTCGCAGTGGTGATGCGGTTGTTGGGGGGGAATGTTAAAGGTCTGAAGCCACAGGGAGCAGGGCAAAATTGTGGTTGGGGTTTTCTGGTAGGTGTTGAAAGAAGCAGGTCCCTGTGGGAGTGTATAAGACATATTGCTGCTGCTTATGTGGATAGTGTAAAGGTCTGTAAGCGTCTGCTATGCCAGTATCAGCAAAACATGGCGCTCGCAGCCTGGTATGCGCAGACACCTAGTTCCCTACTGTGGGATGCGCTTGCGCTCCTGCTGGGTATGGCTACCCAGTCAGCCTTGCCTCCGCAGCTGTCCTTGTTGATGCTGGTGATGCCGTTGGTTAAAATCCTGGTCATTTGCTGCCTAAACCAGGGGGTGTGGAGTGGACGCGGTCTCGAGTGCGCCATCCACCTGCGCCCCCTCCCCGCCTCCGGTTTTCTGGACTCCGTCTTGACACCAGGTCCAGGTGGGACCTGCGCCCCCTCCCCCCACCTCCGGTCTTCTGGACTCCGTCTTGGCACCAGGTTCAGGTGGGGCGGAGGTGGAGAGTGCGGTAGACGCTGCGCAAGTCCACTCTTACTATAAACTAATTCGCGCGCAAGTTATCGTGCCTGCGTCACCTGGTTGTGGATCACACGGTGGACATCGTCGGCAACGACAGTCGAGCTATCGGCGGGGAATGTGGGATTTAGCCGGCTTACGACGACTAATAAGCCAGAAATGGCTATCCCAGTCTCCCCTGTCTTTATCGGTAACGTTGTGTTGCTTGCACTACTAGTCGCTGTGCGATCCCCTGAGCACAACGGGACGAGCTTGTTTTATAACCTGATCGGTAAACGCACTTCCAGCCTAGTCACATTTGCAGTCCTTTTTGCAGCATGCTTGTTCTCGGTCTGCATCCTGTTTCTTATTGTCTGGTCTTTTTTCTATTTCCATTTCAGACTTTGTCTTTTTTGAGGCCTCTGCGACAACGCCCTATCAGATACGGCGTATTGACGAGTTAAATAAAGTAAGTAGAGGAGCTGTCTTCTCTCTCGCTCTGCCCCCTTTTCTATCCTCCTCTCCCTGACTCTCTCTCTCCCTCCCCCTCTCTCCCTCTCCTTCCCTCCCTCTCTCTCTCCCTTTCCCCCCTCTCGCTCTCTCACTCTCCCTCCCTCTCTCTCTCCCACTCTCGTCTTTTTGAACGCCCCCGTATCCTCTAATACTTTTTCTAATCGAATTACGTCACTCCTGTTCCTTGGGTTATCCAACGTATACTTAAATGCATTAATTTCTACTGAACCGACGGCTTTCATGTTTGCTTTCTGCCACGAGGGGGGTGAGTGCACAGTCAGGACACAGGCACTCTCCATTGTTGGGACTACGATGCAGCCGTTGACCTATGGGTGCCCAATAAAGCGGGCCTTGGTGGAGGATGTCCGCAGGATGCGTGTTTGATTTCCAGTTGTGCTTAGGTCTGACCGTCGGGTTCTCACCACTAACCGTCCGTTTGCTGGAATCAGCCATTGTCCCCCGGGGCGTAGAACTAGCTTGCACAAGATTTGGACTGATTAGGGGCGGAGTTGCGCAGAATTCGCGCCGTCTTATGATCTTCACAGTCATGGTGTTGCAGTGGTAAGGCCAGGTCGAGGCCATTGGAGCTGGGCGTAGCGGCAGTGGCTAATCTGACGTAACGCGCTTGCTCGACTCGAAACAGCTCTGCCCATTATGTGGGTACCACCATCATCAGCACCGGCCACTAAAGTCGCCCCCCCCCCTCCCCAGCGACGCGTTTTAGTGAAGTCAGTCAACTCGGAAGCGTCTAGGGCCAGCGTAAGCGCGGGTTGTGTCTAATGCGTACTCCTTTCGTCATTGCATTAATTAGTTTAGGTAATAATCGGGAGATGGCACCCAAAAAATCCGTTACCTAGAAATAATACCTTTAACAGTGGACTCAAACGCCTTTAGGCTATATCAGCAAATGCGGGCCTACTTTCACGCACTACTTCGACTTTCCCCGACGGCCTAACATGGGCTGGTCGAACGAACATTCCAAGAGGTTACGTGGACGATGGTCGCTGTTACCCAACCTTCCCCATCGTTACACACGTACACCTGAATATACGGCATACATTCGCATTATGGCAGTTTATTACAAAACAAAATCACTTTTAAATAGGATGAGTCTGCTCAACATGGGGCAGGAACAGTTCCCAGGCATCTGTCAAAGACTTGGCATGGAGGCCAAACCAAAGAAGATACTGTACTTCGTCTATGTGAGCCCACACAGCTGGACCACATACAGGGCCTCCCTCGTGGAGTTTCCTTTTCAGTCTACTCCAGTATGCCTCAATGGCATTGGTGTGCCGTCCGGTAGTAGGGTCCTTGAAGTTCTTTGAGTGGTTAACAGAGAAATATAGATAACCTTCTGAGGGAGGACGATTATACTCCTTCCTTTCGTCCGTCACCATTATACTGCCTTTGACGACCCATTTTGTAATAACGGAATGGAGAGCGGGCCAACTTTGATCATTCACCTGTTCACCTTTCTGTCGGCTAGTATCGTACTTCCCGACCAGCCGCTACCCATAAAACCCCTATTACCACCTGTTCCGTAAGACAGGTTGCTTTGGTTAGGCGGTTTTTTTGGGTGCCATCTCCCGATTGTTACCTTAGTTTGTTTGCGGTGTCTTTCGACAGAGACAGGGCTTCATTGATCGACATTTCTACCATAGAACCTTCGGTTATCATACCTCACTGCCAGCAGCTCACTCTTGTCTGGTTTGTTTACCTTGCTTTTGAGTCTGAATCCCTCCATCAGGGGTTCTTGTGGTAAATTGTGTTTCGTGATTCTCACATGGTGGCTAAAGTCACCTTTGAGACAGTCCTGACACCCCTGGTTGACAAGCGAGTCATCGGAGAGGTGTACTTTGGTATTTGTGCACCTTTTGGACAAAACTGTCGTCTGGGTGAGGAAACGGTAGCTCTCCACAGATGTTTAAAGAGAGATAGAGACTCGCACTCACAGTCGATGACGCTATTGCACTGTCTCTGACAATTCCATCTTGTGTTAGTTAAAACCATGTTCATGCAGGTCACCTCTGATCCCTCCCCCCTCCCCCCCCCCCTCTCCTTTACATCCTGTGGCGTCTCATGCCGCAGAGTCTGCAGTGCTGATTTGAAACTTCGATTTTTCTAATGATACTGAGTGAGAGAATGCATGTATGTGTGCGTGTGTACTTTTGTTGTTGACATCTGATCGCAAATGTGTTATTTTCAGACGCCTACAGGGGCCGTGGAAGCCAAGGTCACGTGTTACTACCGAAGACGAGATATATCCAGCAACCTCATCCAACAGGCCGAAAAATATTGTGAGTCTTTATGCTATCTTTTTCACCCTATTTCCCCCTCCATACAACATTACCACCTCCCACTCCCAGCAAGGTGTCGCCCATAAGGTCTCCCTAAACACAAAGTTAAGTGGTTGGCTTAAGGGAGCAAACTCTGAGCCACTTTTCCCCCCATAATATCATGCTAGTGGTTGACGGCAGGGACGTAGTGTTGATCTGCGACGCACTTTCCCACACCCCACTTCTTCCTTCTCCAGCAAGATGAAGTCAGGACGACTGGTGACATGCTGTTACGCCATTGTAATGAGCTCGAAGTCACGTCACGTGCTGGCCTCTATTACCACATAAACCGGTCCCTGAAGGGGAGGATCCTATGTGAGTGAGGGTGCAAAAATGGTCAAATGAGGAAGTAACAAATGCAGTTAAAGGGGTCGCACCCCGATCGTGTTTCGGAACTCAGTTCGCCCGTTGTACTTTAGGGTTATCTCACTCTCTATCCTAACTAACAGCCGCACAGCGGCGCGTAATATGGACTGAGTAACATTATCAACAAAGACAAGAGAGACTGGAATGACCATTTCTGGCTCACTAGCCGTCGTTAGCAAGTCATACCCAACTCCGAAGTGCGCAGCACCTTGGGCTTCATCTCTTGGCCTGCTGGTTAGATGTCGGACACCCCTAACCACTGAGCCACGGTCTCCCTGTCCTGTCGGTTGCGATCTGCTTTTGGAGTACCATGGAGGTGGCTGAGTGATTGAAAGCACTCACGGGGGGGGAGTTCTGCATAGTTTTCTAACTGCGTTTCGGCTATTCGGTGCGAGAGGCATCTTTGATCGGTTATAGTCATAGAAGGACATGGTTGGACTGATATGCACACACACATGCGCCCCCGCCCATAGCTCTCATAAACCACCACGGCATTGTCGGGACCCTGGGGGTTAAATATGCGTAGTTTGTGATCTCGACCATGCGGACGCGTTGAAAGACAGATTAATGTATTTGCGCTGCCAGGTAATTAGAACGCCTGACCTCCCGATTTCGCACGGAAGGCTGAGGCCTTTGTATTACGAGCAATTCAAGTCCCAGTTGGTTAACGGTGCGGACGTAGTGTTGAGTTGCGACGCACCTTCCCACACCCGACTTACAGTGAGTGACCTATCTCATGAAATGTTGGCTGAAATTCCAAAATGCGTTTTCGATTAGGATGGATTACTTGGTAGCGGTTGTAATATTGATTATCTTGTGGCATACTCTTATAACATTTCGGACTCGGCAGGATGTCAGCTTTTGAATACACTGCTTTCCAGTCTCCTGTAGAAAGCGTACTCGGTAAAAAATGACTATTTATGTAGCATGCATTTTTCCCATTGATTTTCGATGGTCTTGGAAATTCAAATATATTTTATAGAAACCACAAACAAAAATGTGCTTTCTTTTAATCAATCAGTAGAGAATCACGTCGTCTTTATATTTTATACTTAAGAAAGGAGTATAATTAGGTTTTAAAAAAGTTTCTAACTATGAGACTTTTTAAGACCGCGAAATGTCCATTCACATAGCATCGTACCAGTCCGTTTACCAATGCTCCTCATGGAATGTACAACATGGTCCGCATCCATTGCAAAATTTTATGGACTCTGTATAATATCTCTTTAATGGTATAAAAAATATGTGATTTCCTTTACGCGGAACGAATGTACCTTGTAGAGTGAAATCAACGAATGATCAGGTTCCAAATTATTCGGCAATTAGAAAACTTTTTTAAAACCTAATTATACTCCTTCCTTAAGTATAAAATATCAAGAAGACGTGATTCTCTATTGATTGACTGAACGAAAGCATATTTTTGTTTATGGTTTCTATAAAAGATATTTGAATTTCCAAGACCATCGAAAATCAATGGCAAAAATGCATGCTACATAAGTAGTCATTTTTTACCGAGCACGCTTTCTACAGGAAGTTGAAAAAAAGTGCATTTAAGAGCCGACATCCTGCCGAGTCCGAAATGTTATAAGACTATGTCGCAAGATAATCAATTTTACAACCATGAACAAATAATCCTTCCTAATCGAGAACGCCTTTCAGAATTTCAGCCAACATTTCATGAGATCGGTCACTCACTGTACTCCACCGGCAAGATGGAATCAGGGCCACCCACGTGCTGGTCCCTAGTACCCCATGAATCGGTCCCCGCGGGAGGGTATCTCCAATCCCATGTGAGCGTGCTACACGCGGGCCAGGATTTCACATGCGTGGCAGGTGTCATAATAGTCGTCCGTAGCAGGGAGTCATTGCGAGCTAACCCCTGCGCCGAATGTGGACGAAGTTATCTTGCCAACTGACGGCCTTCCAAGCCGCGAACGTTAGCATGTCTTGACATCTGCAGTCTGGACAGATTTATTAGAATGGAAATGAATACTCCTACCTGACCTGCATGAGCCTGTCGGTCGACTCGGAATGAGTGGTTGTCTTGTGGCTGGTTCCTGTTACATGCACTCATGACTAAGGGTTCATGAAGACGCAGTGTTGCCCGACAGCGGCCTTGTTGTGGTCTAGTACAACTTATGCAGCATATGAACGTGAGTAGTTTGTGGCCTCAATCATGCGGCTGCCAGGTAACTAGAAGACCTGTATTGTCATGCGCAGTCGAGTCGCTGACCTCCCGATTTCGCACGGAAGGCTGAGGCCATGCAAGTCCCGGCTGCACCAGTAATCCAACACCTACAAACCTCTGACTTGCAGGGCGTGTCAACCGTCTTCAGAGCTGCCTTGCAGCGGTGCTTGTGAAACAATGTACTAGGGGTGGGAGGATAGGCCATTGAGACAGACAAACTTGTCTCCAGTCCTTTATCCCACCCTCTGAAACATTTGCCACGACAGACTTCTGGAAACGTGCCAACGGGGCAGTTGAACAGTGTAATTAGTTTGCCTCAACATCGCACAAGTTGGTATTCGCCTGTATATTCTAGACTTGAGGACGTGCGTATTCCAGCCTGAAATGGGGTTGGATCCGTGGGCGTTAAGTCCATGTGACCAGTCACAGGCCGTCCACGAGTTCCTTTCTTGTCTCCGTCAATGGCGATTTCCACGTCTCTGGGTCTACGTAGACAGAACTTGTCCGCCCCCGCCCCCCCCCTTCTACCCACCCCACCCCCCTCTCTTCAACACAAGTTACCAGCCTTTTGTCTGTCCTTTTGCCGTTTTCAGATTTCCAAGAGACCGACTCCGACCAGCAGACCTCATCGGACGCTAACGGTGGCGGATGCCATGCCAACTCCCTCACAGACATCCAGCGTCACCAAATTAAGCACAGAGAACTCTTCCTTTCACGTCAGGTGGAGTGCCTGCCGGCAACTCATATTCGAGGTATGTTGGAGGTCGCATTTGCCTGTCTGGAGACTCAATTTAGACTTTCTTTTTTTCATGCAACCCTATTGATGGTGGCTGACTGGAAGTTGGTTTAAATATCAAGTCCTGCATACTGCGCGTCCTGTAGCGCGACTTGGTCACTTGAGTTGAACATGCAGTGAGTTGGGGATGGAGTTGGCTGGCGGGAGAACGGAGCATGGGTTTTAAACCAACCAATAGGAGTTTCTCCCAACACCAGGCATATATTGCGAACAACATTGTGGCTAGTGAAAAGCCGCACAGAATGCACCTGACTGCATTCATCTGCAAGTGACTCTTACCAAACTCGCGTAAGGCAGTTGGATCTGTGAGGGCGGCTGGTAATGCGGCGTTGGGGAGAGTAGAGGTGTTTCGCTACTAATACAACCTCATCCCTCCCCGTACGTTGAGGTAACTACTGTGATTCGAATGGTGACCACTGTTGTCGTGATGTCAGCGAGTGGTGGTGCATGAAGTAGGAGATGTGCATGGCATAGTTGGCCCTGCTCCTCGTTGTAGGGCGTCGGTGTTACTGGCACACACGCATGTTGGCAACTACGATGTGCCTGGTGGTGTCTGGTGGATGATTTGATTGATGGTGATCATGCTGTTCTCTGACTGGGTCAGTCGTTTTCAGATGCCTGAAATCGTGTCTAGGGAAAGAAGATGCGAGGTCTGCAGATACTCATGCCATGCAATTTTGGCGCACACACGCACACATGAGGCTGGTGACAGTCGCCCTCCCTTAATTCACTTTCTTCTGCTTCCACACGGTTTCATTCACAACAGCAGTTGACCCGGAACATGTAGAGGAGGTGAAAGTACTTTTGAAATGTCTTCCATAGACATGCTTTGAACTCACAGGAAAAAGGCCAACCGTCGAACCAAAGCAAGGGGTCTACTCTTCTGGGCCTACTGATTGGCCTTTAAGTAAGTAAAATAAGTTCGAACCACGGATGTCAGACCGTCAGTCGTCTGGGATGGTGAACTACCTCAGGACAGCCAGCACTGTGGTAATTGCGGCTGGTTGAAGTTACGCTGAGTGACGCGTTCATTCAACTTGAACTGTGGTTTTGCAATCTGGGTCATCGTATGCTTGATCAGACCGTCACTAATCCTGCGAGTGGAGATGAATGACAAGTTAGTGAGGCAATCGGTCAGGAGGGAGCAGGTAGTCTTGCCAGACGGTTGCGGACTGATCGGGGGTTTGTTGCTTCCCTCGTTCTCACCTGTGCACATTTTTCCTCTCCTTCAGTCTACAAAAACGACTTCTATAGAACTGTTAATTGCTGACAGCTTTCTTTGAACGCTAAGGCTTATGAGGCCCGTTTGTTGAGCGGCGCTTTACTCCAGTCCTCATAATCCACCCAAGGTACTTGGCAACTCCCTCAAGAGCACACTGAGAGGTGGAAGTGGAGATACTCAGTTAACTGCCCTCTCTTTCTCCCTTTACTCTGAGCCAATATCCACTTTTTGCTTGCTCCATTCTGTGTGCAACCTAGGCAAGTGCTCCGTGACCCTGTACAATGACGTGGAACCGCTCACGTCCTACGTGCAACGTGAGGACGCCTTCTACTATCGTCTCATCTATGATCCGTCAACGAAGCGACTTCAGGAGGATCGTGGTTCCATGCGCATTGGCTCTGATTACCAGTCAGAAATCCAGCCTCTTCTCAAGAAGGGTAAGTCTCCCCGTCTCCGACCGCTCCACGTGATGTTTTTAGTCTGACAAATTACTGAGACGCTGGTGATGGCGAGTTTAACTTGAGTCATGAGACCCGTGGCGATGTTGCTTCAGAACTAAGTCATGAGTGAGGGGCTGTTGACACGTCAACCAGTGTGGCCTATCTGGACTCCCCCACATTGCTTTCGAGTCCGACTGTCAG
>CACRXP010000042.1:1207821-1219524 GCA_902702965.1 Spirometra erinaceieuropaei | reverse complement strand
GCAGCCGAAAATAAGTTCTTTCGAAAGCCGACACCCTGAGGTAACTGGATCATTTATGCTGCATCATGATTAGATTTACAACACTACTTAATTTATCTTTTCGAAACGAGAACGCATTTCGAAATTTTGGTTGACATTTCATGAGTTAGCACATCTACTGTAGATGGGTGTGTGGGGGGGAGTTAGATTGGCGCTGTCAAAGTCACCCTCTAGTTCGGATCACCTGGAGGTGTCGCTCCTGCTCCTCTCGCCCTCCTCCCTGCTCCGCAGACATTTATAGTCCTCGTTCAGTACGACCGTCAGACTCAAGTGTTGTGATTGTTGTCATGGTTGGAAATGTAGAGACCGTATATGTACTTCTTATCTCTTTTTTTCCCTAGCCACACCGAAGTTGTCAAAGCTGCAGGATCCGGTGTCCGCGCTGCGTCGTAAGATCACTGTACCGCCATTGTCGGTCGCCCTGAAAAAAGTACTGGCCCTGAAGTCTATCATTCTTCCGGCAGGCGGAGATGTTGCCGTGCGGTCGCCAACTCCGCTTAAACGCCCCGCGGACTGCGCCCTCGGTTCGATTAACGGCGAATGTCAGGCAATGAACGGCAAGACTGGGGAGGGTGAGACCGGAGCGGACGCGAATGCCCCTGAGGCCACCACCCTGCTGCTGCCGCCGCCCGAGAAGAAACGCTTTGTCGAGCTCTCGGCGACCAACTGCTGCTCAAACGAGTCTACTAACGCCACCACCAACGGAAATAGAACCCATATCGCCGCCTCCCCAGCCGCGGCCTCCGCCGCTGAAAAACTCGCCTCGAAGTGAATTGACGACTGGAGTCCCAACTGGTCTTCACACAACCGCTCCTCAATCCGCCGACACGCGCACGCAGAAAAGCACGAGTACATCTTCACTTGCAGTCGTCCTTTTTCACCCTCCGCCTCCTGGTCCATTTACCCTCGCATACGTCACCTGCCCACTGTCATCCCCCTCCACCCCCCCCCGCCCAGCCCCGGCAACAACACTACCTTTCCTCGGGGGGCCGGTTTTGCCTCTGTGATCGTGTGTTTCCCTACCGGGCCCCGAGCATGTGTACGCGCGCGTGCGTGTGTGTGTGTGTGTGTTGACTTTCTCAGAATTCTGTACAATATCGTTCCGTCTTCATCCCCACGTTTGAAGGTCGTATTTTTTCTCCGGCGCTTGTGTTTAGGGCGTGCGCACCTGGGTGCCGATCTTTACGTGCGCATGTGTGCGTTTTTTTACCAATCCCGTTTTGTCGTGTCCCCACTATGTGTGTCCCTGCCTCCAGTCGTTTTTTCCCTGCTATCTCGACTGCACTCGCGCGGGCACACGCACACACGACAACTGATGATGGTATTACCACTGACAATGACAACGAGTACGTTGATGATAATGACGATGGCCCCATGATGCCGGCGAGATGCTGTATTTTTACGAGTAATTTTGCCTAAAGTTCTAAATTGTAGGTGTATATTGCACTTTTCCGCCTCCTCCCTTCTCCTCTCGTTCCCAGTACTATCCTCCCCCCCGTGCGCACTACGGTGTGGGCGGGGTGCTCTATGGGCATGCAAGGGTACTCGAGTCACTGTCAATGAGTTGATCAGACTGGTAATTCGACCATTGCGAACGATTATCTCCACCATGTGTCCGCCATGCTGTAGGTCACAGGAACGGTGACTTGCGCAGCACCTACCGCACCGTGGCAAGACTGAGTCGGGACGATCGGGGATGGCAGTAAAAGCTAAACAACCCGTCTACGCGGACCACACGCGTCCGAGACAGGCTTTTGCAGAAGCAGGGTGGTAGGGCCGCTCCGATTCCGGCCATCTGGAAGTGCCCACATTAAGAAGGAGCCATTGCAGCCGGACTCTCCGTTCTGTGAGGAGTTCCGAGTTGAACCGTCAGTTGGCAGCCCTCCAAGCCACGTCTTTTAGCGCACCGTGATAGTTTGAGAGCACTCCAGAGTGTCTGTAGGGAGGAATATGTACTGATTGCCGCGAGGGTCCTGGGGTCGGCCACACTCCCCTACCGTGCATCAGTCGACTGTCCGAACCTGTCAACCTGCTGGCGATGAGGTTGGATGCAGTAGCTGAGAGAGCACGTCTGTGTGTGCTACATACAAGGTGGACTGCGATTTAGAGGACAGACTCGGTGAGGTCATACAATCAGTCCCGATTGCGTTGGGCCCACGTACGAGTGCTGTTCACCGGTCAGGGCCGATTGCAAGACGGGCTGCGGTCGTTTTTTCTGAGACCTTGTGAGCCGACACACATCGACGAGCCGACAGCTGTCAACTGCGTCCAGTCCTGTACCTTGCTCTTAGTTACACCTCATACAGTCTTTCCCCTGCCTCACCGTAGTTGGATGCGAGCTACCAACGAGCGAATCCAGTAGACTTTGTGGCGATTTGCCGGAAGCATGCATTCTCCAGAATGTCTTCTCTTGCTGTGGTACACAAATCAACCGTGCCAACGAAGAACCATACTGGGTGAATTTGTAATGATCCCGGAGAAACTGAGAGGGTGGTAGTACTTCCAGTGGCATGAGTAGTAGTAGTAGTAGTAGTAGTCGTAGTAGTAGTAGTAGTAGCAGCAGTAGTAGTAGTAGTAAAACTTCAGCGGCAGTGCGAGGGTCTGACATCTCCCATCGCACACAGTCCTGCCCCGCCTTCTCCAGCATCGACCACTGCGGACAAGCCACAGGAGATTTGGGGTGAAAAGTTTTCCCTCTTTCGATTGAGGCCTTTGGCAGAGGCCTCCCAGCATCTCTGGAGTACACATGCGGCTATGGGGGGAGGGGGCTTGTATGCGGTCGAGCTATCAGACAACCTGACGCCTGATGGGGAACCAATTTGCCCAAGACTCAATATGCCTTCCCTCTCTGCTACCTGCCCAAGAACTACCGGCGGCTAGACGCACAGGCACACGCGTCAACTTCAGAACCACTGCTTGGCTCATGATGCAGTCTGTGGCGAGCACCGATGCTGTTTGTTTCCTGACTGACAATTCGCAGGTGAAACGGGTCTCTGAATGCCTGTCGGGAGTCGCTTACCCCCGTTTTCACAACCAAGGAATTTATTCCGAAGTCTGTCCCACAAACTTGGCAGTTTGGGTTGATGATTCGATCTTCCGCACCGACGGCGTCCACCGCTTGCCCCACGGAGTGGGCCCGTGGTGCGTGGATTAGTTTATATTGATGCAGACTTGTGCAGTACCTATCTCACTCCCTCTTTGTCCCCACGGCAAAACCGATGGCACATTGGCCGACCGGGTTACGCGTGCCACACATGATCTGGTCTCCACATCAGGTTTACCAAGCTGCACTAAAGGCGGCTCGGTTTTCACATGAGTGAGCGCGTGGCCTTCAGCGCACACTTGGGAGGACCTACTGCAACCTAGCTCTCAGTACTTGGGGCACGCCAAAATATTTCGATGAGGACCGAGTTATCCCATCGTTCGGCAGTCTTCCAAAGCACAACTCGTACCGCGCTGTGACGGGTTCAATCGCGTCTGACTAATTACGGTGAGGAATGCTGCGAGTCGCTTTGTTGATCGGCTCCCAGTGTCAGCAGTTTGCGAATGCTTGACAATCTTACTCCAAGGGCACGTAAGGACCACCCCGCTGGAAAATGCTAGTTCCCACAGCGGCCATGAACGGTGGCATCGCGACAAGTAATCTGGACAGAAGCTTTAAAAGCCACCTCTGACCTAGTGGCCACTTTCAGGCGGGGTTGACCAAGCCGCCAATGGGTGACGGACATCAGAGGGGGACGATCACCTACTAGACCGAATGCTGCCAAGGTATGGTGGCGAGAGGAAGCCGGCCAGATGAACTGCCGATGACCCATCCGACAGACTTCGACTGCGGGCTGTCTGCTGACTAACCGATCGAAGGCAGAACGAGATCGGAACAACGCTATCGCATCTGACTCATACACCTCTCGGTCTCCATGGTCTCTATCACCCACTGCGGGGCCTGTTTGTTTTAAAAAGCCAGCGGACCGGTGTGTCCCATCTGAAGCGACAGGCAAAGCCAGTCAGAGATCAACTTGACAGTTTGAGGTGGTGATTCGACCTTCTGCACCGACGGCCTCCACCGGTTGCCCTACTGAGTGGGTCCGTGGTGCGTGGGTTAGTTTATATTGATGCAGACTTGCGCAGTATCTATCTCACTTCCTCTTTGACCTGATGGCAAAACTGATGGCACATTGGCCGACCGGGCTACGCGTGCCACGCACGATCTGACCCCCACACCAGTTGTGCCAGGCTTTAATACAGGCGGTTCGGTTTTCCCATGGGCGGGCGCGTGGCCTTCAGGCTACACTTGGGAGGGCTTACTGCAGCCTGGTTCTCAGTACTTGAAACGCGCCAAAATACTTCGATGGGGACCGGGTTATGCGTCATTCGGCAGTCTTCCAAGGCGCAACTCGTACCGCACTGTGAGGCGTTCAAACGCGTCCAACTACTTATGGTGAGGAATGCAACGAGTCACTTTGTGGATCGGTTCCCACTGACAGCAGCTTGGTCACGTAAGAACCACCCAGATGGAAAATGCTAGTTCCTGCTGCAGCCATGAGCGGTGGCAGAGTGACGAGTAATCTGGACAGAAGCTTGGAAAGCCACCTCTGACCTAGTTGTCATCTTCAGGCGGGGTAGACCAAACACCCACTGGGTGGCAGATATCATTGGGAGGAGGGGGGAGGGGGCGATCAGCTACTAGACCGAATGGCGCCAAGATATGGTGGCAAGAGGAAGCCGGCCAGATGAACCACCGATGACAGACTTCGACTGCGGACAGTCTACTGATTAACCGACTGAAGACAGAACAAGATCGAATCCACGCCATCGAACGACAGTTCGACCATCGTTGCCGACGATGTCCACCGTGTGATACACACCAAGGTGCAACAGGCACGGTGACTTGCGCGTTTATAGTGAATGTCGACTTGCACAGCAGCTGCCGCACTCTCCTCTCCCCCTACCTGGGCCCTGCGTCAAGGCAGAGTCAAGAAGACCGGAGGCGGGGGGAGGGCGCAGGTGGATGACACTACCGAGCCTGCACCTTGTCGCTCCACTCTACACCCCCTGTTCCACACAGCAAATGACCAGGCTTTTGACCAACAACAACAATAGGGGGGGGGGGGCGACAACGTCTGCCGGCAACCGGGTCTGCTACCGCATACCGAAATTTTGCATCTATTATGGTGTGCATTCCGATAACGCCTGTCAGAATCCAATATGGCCCCTGTGTTTGTTCAGCGCATCTACCACGTGACCCCTTTTGGGGACACACCTCTGTCCGGCCTGACGGGTGGTTGCCTTCCCATGGTCTGTATCACCATGCGATCATTGTGCACCAATTCCTGCATGATTAAATGTCCTATCTGAAGCGACAGGCAAAGCCAGATAGAGGTCAGCTACAGGAAGTGCTTACAATCCATTTTATAGACCCCACCCCAGACTTAAATGGACACTGCCCCTGCGTGTTAGCATATGCATGCGTCTTTTGAGTGCTGAGTATGGTGGCGAATTTGCATCCCCCAGGAGGCAGACGTAGGTTCAGCAGTTGGTTGTTGATACCCTGCGCTAGACAGGGCAGTTGTCTCACACTGTCGGTGCAGATGGCAAGGGCGGCGCCAGCGTCGGGTCGCCTTGCCTTAAGGTGAGCGGCTCCAGAAGAAGGTATAGCCAACATTCATGTCAATCTGACCCTGTTCTGATGATTGGGTCTCAATGAGAGTAGAGGTGTCAACCTTGTGGCGCGCCAGTTCACGAGCGACTATCGCATCCTCCGTTCCGGTCGATTGCTCCTCGGATTGTCTAAAACGGTACGAATACTCCAGACTGCCAGAATGAGCGAAGTTACCCTAATAACCTATAAGCTGGGGCGGGGGAGAGGGGAAAAGATTGGTTGTTGTTGTTGTTGTTGTTGTTGTTGTTCGTTGTAGTATTTCGACCGCGAGCCATGCATATACGAGCCACGGTATATTAGCAGATGGGTGATTCTCCAGAATTTTCGTTGGGGCACATTTTCTAGCCCATTCTCCACCAGGAGATAATCAGGGCTATCTGCGGCTGCATAGGCATTCCGGACGGCTGTGAACTCCGCTGTAGGTCAGGGTTTTGTTCAGTGGAGAGCGACCCGATTTGGCCAACTACGGGCCTGCGTGTCGTCCTCTCCGCAGGACTTTTGAAGTGCGGGGATGGAGTATGGATGGGAAGGAGGGGAGCTGGGGCTTACAGACATTTAGGCCCAGAAGGGTGACACGTTGCCCTGCATTTGCCTGGACTATCCTCCTTCAAACCTTGGTAACCAGACAGTCGCGACTGAGAGGTACTAACCATAAAGTGCACACACACACCCTCCTCACATGCGTGAGTGTCACAGACCAGTAAAGATGTAGCGGTGACAGCCTGGCTCTCAGCCCACCAGTTCGCCATTCCAAACAAGCACACACACACAAATGGGCAGACCGCGTGTACTGATTTGAGGCGTCAGTCGGCAGCCCTCAAAGCCACGGCACTCGACGCACAGTGATAGTCTCGGGCTCGGGTCACCCATGCAGCAGAGGAGCCACATGAAGAAGGGGTCGAGAAACACACTCCCCACTGGGATGACAATCGAGTGTTTGCGGTGGGTGATGTTGTTGTGTGGAGCAGGTGCTGGTGGGGGAAGGTGTGATGGTGTGGTGTAGCTGGCGGTTGTCTACCGCAGGTTTTCATGAATGCGCATGTGACCTAATAGGTTCGTGCGGGGGCGGAGTGTACGGGAGCAGTTGAGGCGGATGCAGCGAGTGTAGGTTGGTGTTCCAGGCACTGGTTCGCCAGTTTCTGTTCGATGGATTCGCTGGTGAGGCGAATGTGCGATCGCGATGACGACAGGTTGGGACCGAGTCCAGAGTGCTGGTGTTGGCGGTGGTGAGGTTAAAGTTTGCCGCTGCGTCAGGTTTGTTTGCAGTGGTTTGGGGGGTAGGAGCCAACGCAGCAGTTGTTGAGGCGGTTTCAAGATGTCGAGGGGAGATCAGGATCGCGGTTAATGTTGATTATCGACCGGGCGGGGGCGAGGCAGAGGCGGACGGGGAGATATCGGCTGGTATCGTCAGGGTGCCGCAGTTAGTTTGTAGATGTCCAATAAAACCGACTGGCGCCCGGAACGTCCGCTGACAGCGTGGGCAAGATAAGAACGATTGAGCGTCGGCGTTGCGAGATGGAAGAAATTGTGATTTGCCAGCTTCACGATTGGCTTTGACGTCAGTGACACGGTTGGCTTTGCAGATTTCTGTTCCTGTTTTCACTGTCCTCCTCCAATCCAGTCGATCCCGGACGAGGTCTTTCCAGGCGTCGCAGGGAAGTCTTTGAGTTATCCTTGTAGCGCCGGACTTGACCTCCTTGTCGGCAGGAGGAAGTGGTGGTTCGGAAGAGTGGTCAGATTCCGTTGGCGGCGGAGTGGACGAGGAAGAGGCGAGCGGAGGGACGACGGTCGGTGCGGCCCGAGAGGTGCAGTTGATCCGGAGGTGTCTAATAAGGCCAATTCGTGCCCGGAATGTCCGTTGACACCGAGGACACGTTGAAAGCGGCTGTGCGTCGGTGTTGCTTACTGGGCGCAGCTGTGATTTGCGTGCTTCGCGTTTCACTTTGGCGGCGGCGATGCGGTTGGCTTCATAGATCACAGCGCTGTCTTCACTGTCTTCCTCCAGATCGGTCGATCGTGGGCGAGCCCATCCCATTTGGTCGGGTTAATTTGCTGACTCTTCAGGGAGGACTTCAGAGTATCCTTGTATTGACGAATTTGGCCTCCTTGGCGACGAGAACCCGTCGCGACATCTCCATGGAAGAGTCGTTTGGGTAACCACTCGTCGTCCGTGTGCACCAGATGGCCGCTCCAACGCAGCTGCCTTTGTCTCAGCATGGTGTAGATGCTGACGATTCCCGTCCGTTCCAGTACATCAGTGTCGGGGATTCGATCCTGCCAGCTAAGCGTGACGAAGATGCTGAGGATTCATGTCCGTTCCAGTACGTCCGTGTCCGGGACACGATCCTGCCACCTCAGCTTCAACATCCGTCGGAGACAGCTAAGGTGGAAGTGGTTGAGCTTCCGCACCTGCTTCCTCTACGCCGTCCAGGTCTCTGCTCCATACAGCAGCGTCGGCAGGATGACCGTTCTGTACATTTTGAGTTTGGTGTTGAGATGGAGGTCGTGATAATTCCAAACTGTGCTTTGCAGACAGCCAAAGGCCTGCCTGGCTTTTGAAATCCAGCGAGCCACTTAATCGTTTACTTCGGTGCTGCGAGAGAGGGTGCTCCCAGATACGTTAAGTTGCCCACGGCCGTCGCCGTTCACGTTGATTTGGATGCAACGTAATCGGCGTTGGATGACGGTTGTTGGATAATCAACGTTTTCTCTGTTAATACTGAGGCCGAAATTGTCGTAGGCGGTGGCGAATAAATCCATGCTCCTTAGCATGTCCCCTTCTGAGGTTCCGTTGAGATTGCAGTTGTCAGCAAAGAGAGGTTTGTGGACGGTGGTTGGGGATATACACGACTGGAAGCTCATCCGCCGGTGGTTGAAGAGTTGGCCGTCCGTCCTGTAGGCAACGCGGATCCCAGGAAGTTTGTCACGGTAGGCTTCCATCAGCATGGCAGAGAACATAATACTGAAGAGGGTAGGCGCGAGGACACAGCCCTGCTTCATTCCGCTGGTCACTGCGAATGCCTCTGAGACAGCTCCGTTGTTCATGACTCGCGCCATCATGCCACCGTGGAGCTGGCGCGCCATCTGAGGGAATCGCTCCGGACAGCCGAACTTCTGCATGATTTTCCACAGTCCTTCACGATTCACAGTGTCGAAGGCTTTCGTCAGGTCCACGAAGGTAGAGTATAGGTGAGTCCGCATCTCCTGGCACTTCTCCTGTATTTGGCGGGCGTCGAAGATAATATTCGTGGTCCCACGATGACGTCGGAAGCCGCATTGACTTTCCGGCAGAAGGCCCTGTTCCAGGCTTTCTTCAGATCCACGAAGGTAGAATAGAGGGGGGTCGCATCTCGTGGCACTTCCCATGCAGTTGGCGGGTGGCGAAAGTCACATTGATGGTCCCGCGATGACGGCAGAGGCCTCATTGGCTTTCCGTCAGGAGTCCCTGTTTCAGATGGTTGTTCAGACGGACTTCATCTTGACGCCACATCTCCTGGAATGGCACTGTCAGTTGATTCATGAGTTGGGGGCAAATTTGCTCGTAAATCTCAGCAGGGGTCGCGTCCAATCCGGACGTTTTCCAGCTGGAGAGTTGCTTCATGGCTATGATGATTTTGTGGGGACAGGACGGGATGTCGAGGCCGGCGTTGGGCTCCGTCTGAGGCAGACTGGCGATGGCGGCGTCAAAGATGGTGGAGGGGTGGTTGAGGACGCCTCTGAAGAGCTCGGCCATCAGTGTAGAATTTGCGTTTTCCCCGTGAGTAAAGTGGTTCCATCGGTGCTCAGAAGAGGAGCGATTCCTTTGACTGTGTACTGCCTTGACTGTCCTGATCGCGGCGATGAAACTCCTCCATTCGTTGCGGTCCGCGTAACCGTGGATCTCTTTGACCCTGCGAACAGTCCAGGTGTCCTGCATCTCCCGCAGCCGATGTTGCACAAGGCGGTGACTACGGTGGAAGGCTGCTTTGTTCTCGTCGATTGGGCGGTTGACGTAGGTTTTGAGCAGACAGTTCTTCGCGGTGAGCGGATTACTGATGATTGCGTTGTTGTCGTTGAACCAGTGCTGGTGCTGACAACTTGCACAGACGAGGACATCCAGGGCTCTTAGTTGGCACCACCGGTTCTCCACGGAGGCGGTCGCGTTAGCGGCGGCGACAGCGGCGACTGGAAGGTTGGCTGGCCGTTAAGCCAGCTCATTACTGAAATGGAGACGGTGAGCAGGATAAGACAACAAATCAGTATTCAAATTACCTCGTGGTCTCTCCCCTTTTGGTCCCCCGAGGGGTTGCAGACGGAGCCTCATCTTGGAAATGACTAGGCGATGGCCGGCCCATCCGTCGGCACCCCTGATTGCCTTTGTCACCAACATCTCCTGCTGGTTTTGCCTCCGGACGAGAACATAGTCAGTATCGTGACCGAGAGTGCATCCAGGACTAAAAGCGGAAAAAGATGTTGGTCAGGATGAGGCGATATTTTGAGCAGGTTCGCAGGAAGAGTAGGCCATTGTCGTTTGAGCCGCGGAGACCATTAGGACCCAGCACTCCTCCCCAGACAGCATGGTCTGTGCCGACGCGGACGTTGAAGTCACGAATACAATCAACTTCTCTGCCTTCGACAAAGGCGCCGGGAGAGCGTGCAAGTCCTCGGAGAATTTGTCTTTTGCGGCGTCGGGACTGGGCATCGGCGGAGCGTAGGCGCTGATGATGGTGGCGAATTTGCCTCCCTGGAGAGGCAGACGGAGGCTCATCAGGCGATCGTTGATGCCCTGTGGCAGACAGAGCAGTCGTCCCACGATGTCATTCCGGATGGCAAAAGCGACACCCGCGTCCCGTCGCCTTGCCTTGGGGCGACCGCTCCAGAAGAAGGCGTAGCCGACACCCACGCCCTCTAGTAGGCCATGTTCAGAGAACTGGGTCTCGCTGAGTGCGGCGATGTCCACCTTCTAGCGAGCCGGTTCCCAAGCGACTAGAGTCGTCCTCCCTTCCGGTCGGTTGTTCCTGGGATTATCCCAAAGGAAACGAATATTCCAGGCCGCCAGATTGAGCGGACTCACCCTAACAAGGGGGGGGGGAGGAGGAAGAGAGAGAGTGTGTGTGTTGTTTTGTATTTGGTGGTTTCGACCGTGGGTTTTACATCCGTGAGCCACGGTTTGCGCGCAGATGTCGTCAACCCTCGGGGGCGAGCAGTGCCACCCTAAGTAGGGCTGCTTTGTCGCGCCATACAAATACCGCTCTCAACTATGGGTCACGGGCTTTAGTGAGCGAACGACGTGATTGCTCGCGCTCTCACCGTAGGACTTGTCAACCGTGGATTGAAGCCTCGTCTCGGAGATACCGGGGCAGTAATCAGTCCGGACGGCGATGGAGGGAGCGGAGCCGAACTACCGTGTGTGTAGACGTACACACATATCCCCTCACCTGCTTTAGCCTGTCGGTCGAGGAGGTTACCGGGGTGTGCCAGTTAGGCAGTGCCTAGCTTCGTGGAGCCACATGTGAGAATTGGGTGCCAGTAAATGGACGCTAGGCGTAGTCTACACCTGCGAGCAATTGAACGACCTTCTACGACCGTCACATATACTCACAACTGGACATCCCTGTACACCGCTTGGGATTCACAATCCAAACAGCCAACTTACATTCCGCGCATGAATCAACCACTTAGGATACCGTCAAGGGCAACACCAACTTCCCTTCTACGAACACCGCTACCGTCACTCCTGCTTCAAACTCCACGACGACCACCACCCCCAGCACCGGTGATCACACTGCGGATACCCTGCTGCCCTGAGTCACCGACACTATCTTCCCCACTTCAACCACCGGGTCGATCACTGTGATTAGCTCTACTAACACCGCCACTTCTCTCACTCCCACCACGGATGCGACGACATCCGACGTCCAATCAACAACAACCACCACCACCACCATTGTCACGGTCGTCGTCGTCGTCGTCATCATCATCATCATCATCATCATCATCATCATCATCATCATCATCATCATCAT
>CACRXP010000042.1:1164369-1193656 GCA_902702965.1 Spirometra erinaceieuropaei | reverse complement strand
ATCATTGCAGAGAAAAGGTCCAATTTCCGCTATTGCGCCTGCACCTTGCGCCCCAAATTAGTCCGGTCGATCGCCTGCGAACCCACCGCAGAGCGACCGGTGCCTGGATCTTCGACGAACAACTGTCACACACATCCTACCCCCCTCCACTCCGCACACTGCCTTGCTATAATCAGGCGCCGCGTGGGTCGCCTGCTCCTTGATTTGCACGTGCATGAAAACAGTCAGTACAATAGCACATACCACGTATCCCCTGCAGTACTTCCTTCTACACAGCAAACGCAGAAGGCTCGCAAGCATGGGCCTATTCAACCGCACGCCCATGCACGACAACTGTTAGGGAAACACCACACATCACTCATGCTGCAGCCATGCAGTGGGATCTGCCAACCTCGTCGTGGTGGACGAAGCGTTCTGCGTGTGCGAGTGTGTGAGAGAAGAGTGCTTTTGGTGGTGTGGAGTGAAGGACGAGCACGTATGTGACCCGTGACACACAGGTTGAGGCGCCAGGCTAGGCTAATCACTGCGCCAGATCTCACTCAACACTGGTTGGTTGACAGGGCTTGGACAGTCAGCTGGTGCGTGGGAGTGGGGGGAGGGAACAAGGTCGATCCAGCCCCGCTCCAACCTTCTGTTCCTCACTAATGAACAGCCACATGTGAGTGAGAAAAACGGATGAGGCGAATTCTCCCCAGGTGATCAGCTCCAGCGTCCGATCTTCTGGCGGCTGATTAAGTTCTGGATGCCCCCGTGCGGGAATCCCGCTACATTTCAGCCTGTCATGAGCGAATAAATTTCCACTTGACTACTTAATACTGTGGGGACGCGTTTGCATCAGTTGTCTCTTACCTCTCCTACTGTGATTTGGTGTTGCTGAATTCCCGTTAGACATAAGCCTATATCGATGAATTTCAATGTCTCAGACTTGACCTGATAGATGACGTGAGAAGTTTGCGGTCGGCGTTTGCACGGCAGTCCTACCCTCCCCAAACCCCTGGAATTTAACGCAAGATCACCTGTTCTACGGTAGGGTGCCCATATTCTCTTGTCCAGCGCAGTTTTTCCTTCTCTTGCCGTTGGCAGATGTCTCCAAAAACTTTTAAAAACGCCACAAGCCTGCGGAAGGCTTAAGTCACTCCATGAAAAACGCATGTAAGTCCAGGTTCTCGATGAAAACTGCCTGTCAATGTCCTCTAGGTGGTCGCCATGGTAACGGTTCCCGTCATCCATCCAAAACATGTCGTTGTGCAACATACTCAGGCGCCACAAACAGGAAACCAGAATCTAACTTGTCATCTACGCGTCATGCCAGCAGTAGACGTATCACGACATCCAGAGGTCAGAATTGGTTATGTAGCCCCACCTGAAGTAAACGAACCCCAGCCACCTCTAATACGGGAACGGTGGTAATAGGGGTTTTTACAGTTGGGGCCGGGGAACGCACAGGGAACGAAGAAAAGTAGTTGTATGCAAAAGAATAGCTATTGGGAATGAGTGGTTGTACTTTGAGTGGTTGAGAAATAGTTGCCCTAACCCCTAGCTCTGGCCCCTAACCTTAACCCTTAATCCTAACTCCAATAGTATTGTGCCCATCAGGTGGGTCTGCGTGACCACATCTTACCCATCCAGAAAAACCAAATGCCATTCTCCAACGGAAGCGCATTTTTAGATGCCTGTTTTTAAATGCAGCCCATGACCAACTGACGGACTACCTCCCCCTCCTCCAAGGTGACCGATTTCCGTAAATATTCCCATGTTACACTTGAAAAGTCAAGTTGGCAAACACGTGTTTTCGGTAATTCTTCGTCAAGCCAATACAGTTACATGAAGGAATGAAAATGTCCAGAATTAACAGTGTTTATAGACGTCTCAAGGGCGATTAAGTCCTTAACATTCATCTTCCCCACACCACCCCCATGACGAGGTCGGCGGGTTTTGGTCCTTAGAGCTAGGGGAGGGGGGTAAGAGAGTCTTTGAGTGATGTTCTTGGATTGAGTACACGGAGTACCCATCACTGTAATCAGGGATTTGAGGCGGCATGCGTCATCACGTGAGGTTGGCGTTGGCCACGGCAGAGAAAGCGCTTGTGTCAGGGTTTTCTGACAGCATAGCACCGGTTTCGCTAGCCGTATAGCCACTGCCTCGGCTGTGGCTAGTATCCGTTGGCGTAGGCCTTTAGAGAAGCATGTTGGTGTCCGGTAGACAACCTGAAATGCTTTCTTGGCATCGACTCGGTGATTCGTATCGATTAAATATGCGAGAATAGAACTCGAAATCGATCGGGTCTCACCTCTGTCTAGCCAGGCGGGCATATGTTCACGCACCCTCTTTACCAGGCGTCTCATTGTACGGCCGATGTATCCCGCTCCACAGGAGCAAGTGAATGAGTAGATGCACATTGATGTGGCCTTCAACGGTAGTCTGTCTCTGTCTCCCAAACGTAGGAGGGGAGATTTCGTGAAACAGACGCGTAAATTCGTCGGGAGGAATGCTCTCGTGATAGCTGTAGTTAAGCGCCGTCTCACTAATTCGCTCGCTGCTTCCCCTGTCTCATGAACATATCTTTCTTTTCTGCAGTCGCAACGGTGGGCTTTGCAATGCGTTCTCCAATATCTCGGAGGAAAAATCTATCTTGGTATCCGTTCTCGTGAAGTGTGTTCCGCAACCGTTGGAGCTCTGCTTCAGTAGCTTCAGGTGAGCAGATGCGCCCCACTCTTGCTGCCAATCCTTGGACTAGATTTCGTTTGATGTTGAGGTGAACAAAACTGTGTATTGTCCAGTCCTGGTTTTCTTTGGCAACACTCTACACTGGATAGACCCATCCTCTTGTCTGCGTAGAAGGACATCGAGAAACGCAATTTCGTTATCTGCCTCGGACTCTGCAGTAAACTTTAATGAACCGATTTCTGGAATCACTTTACACGCCTTCTGGCCTACTCTGTTACCCACACCGGAGTAGGCTGAGCCAGTGTTTTTATGGGGGCTGCCGACGCCGGACCCGGTGTGCGCCACACGGGCGACAAACGAGAATTAGCGTTGTCGGCGCAGTAGGCAGCAGCAGCAGCAGCAGCAGCAGCAGCAGCAGCAGCAGCAGCAGCAGCAGCAGCAGCAGCAGCAGCAGCAGCAGCAGCAGCAGCAGCAGCAGCAGCAGCAGCAGCAGCAGCAGCAGCAGCAGCAGCAGCAGCAGCAGCAACAGCAGCAGCAGCAGCAGCAGGCATCCCTGCTCCTATCGATCGTTTCAGGGTTTAGCCGTCGCCACCGCCGCCGCCGCCGCCGCTGCCGCTGTCAACCCGCCGGCTCGCTGTTGCCTACAGCGCAGAGCATCAAAACGAGCATTTTCGTGCAGGTGGTTTCGACACGCCTATGAGACGCAACGCCCGTCTCCGCCCTCCCCTTTTCTCGTCTGTCCTATGGATGAGTCCGGTTAACCATGAGTGTTTCACAACCTACGTAGCAAACACCTAACCGAACTGTCATCGCGTCGATTATGGGACGATAGATGGCCTACCTTGAGTTCTAGTAGGTACTAACAGAGTCAGAGAAATTTGGTAGATCCAGTTTAAGAAATCGGGGAGTTGATTTGCTGGGCTAGCTGCCTCACCTCACGGGTAAGTAGCAGACGGAATCAGATCAAACAGGAACCACTAAGAATGGGTAAAGCAATTAAGGTAAAAATGGGAAAGTCGCATTGCAGATAAAAGTCTAAGGCATAAAATGAATGAACAAATAGACGGCGATTTCAGTTTCAGTTTATCTGAGGGAAATATAGGTGTTGAACCTTTGAACTCCCTATCCGTTACAGGGAAGCGAACTATGCCAAAATTTTTTAAATGAAAACATCAAACAGCTACAGAGTCTCTTCAGACTGGCAGTTTTCGAAACCAGACAGATAAACGATTAGTTCCAAATGTCAAAAAAATTAACGTTACTAAACGTGCTGTACAGTAGTCTGTAGTGCTATCTCTGTTTCTGAGGGCGACGAATTAAATGCTAACACTCACATTCAACAGACATTGAACAATAATAAAAAACAAACGCTACTGAAATAAGACAGTAATATACGAACATTAATAAACTGTTAGAACCAAATGCTAGACGATGTCGAACAGGCTTATTTTTCAGGATGAAAGTAGATAAAAAAGACGAAAAAATGGACTAAAAGTGAATGCGTCTGTCACCTAGCAAGTGAACAACGATCAGGATGGGAGTGTTCAAAAAAGCAAATAGCTTCCAGTCGGCAAGTCAGAAATGCACCAAGAGCTTGATTGGAAAGCCGTAGAGGAAGGAGGGAAGGAAGGCCGTCTTGAGGAAACAAAATCAAAAAATGATGGGAAAGCTTAAACTGATTAAATAGAGGCGACGGTGATTTTACTTCGAAATAGACTTCTAACTAGACTGCGAGGGTCAATTTCAGTTTATTAGCCACAGTGGGATATATATATTTATATGATGGTAGGGGGCGCTCAACGATCGTTCATGCGGAATCCACTCGTTCCGAACTCATGGCGCTGTGGTTTGAGGCGTGGACATCTAGCTAACAGGTCGCAAGTTTGAGCCTCGGGTGTTCCACACTTCAGAGTTGGGTGACTGACTGACGACTGTTAATAAGCCAAAAATTGCCATTCCAGTCTCCCTTGCCTTTGTCGGTAATACAATTTTGCCTATATCATGCGCCGCAGTGCGGACAAATCCACGCAAAAACGTTGAAATTTAGCCAGACCCTTAAAATGTATGCGTGTATTATGAACTCAGACTTTGCCGGAGTGTATCGTAAAAGTATGAATAAACCATTGTGTCGTGTGTGGCGCTAGAAAATTCTGCTGGTTTAACAATGAGACAGTCACTGGGGTGTTCTGATCTGGTTCGGTCGAAAAGAGGGACTTGAACGACAATGGCTAGCTAACGACAACAAATGAGTGAGAAACGACCATTCAGATCCCACCCGACCTGTTTAAATCCAATTTATTGATTACTGATCACACATATATATAATAATAGGGGGCGCTCACCGATCGTTCATACAGAACTCACTCGTTCCGTTGTGCCTTAAGGGCTCTCTCTCGAGCCCAACCAGCAGCCGCACAGCGGCGCATGATACATAGGCAGAATGACATTACCGGGCTTGTTTATTGCTGGCTGACGAAGGCTAATAAGCCAGAAATGGCCATTGCAGTCTCCCTTGTCTTTTTGGGTAATGCCATTCTGCCTATATACATATATATTCATAAATGCCTTAAACATGCATGCAGCCTCGACTGACAAGTACGCACCAGCTTGGTCTAGATCATATAAGCGCGACTAGAGAGCCAGCCCTCTCCAACTTCCACTTAAAAACAACAACAGAGTTCCAGCCTACGACTAGATCGCTCGACTTCCTCCCCCCTATCACCACCAACAGGAACGATTTCCAGGCGCCTAAACAGCAAAAGCGGCTGGGTGTGACGGAGTTAGCACACAGCTTGGGCCAGTACGCACAACGCCGAACTACCGCCAAGCCCCAAACCCGTCAGTTTCGCTTATCTAGGCACTCGTAAAAACCGAAACGTGGTTGAAGTTTGTCGATTTTTGGGCAAGACAATTCATTCATGGATTCATGCTATTCATGGATTGTTGCCATTCTACTAGCCGATGGCAACAACCACGATGACCATTCCGATATGCCCAGCCCTGTTTCAATAAGATTTCTCGATTATTGACTGTTGTCCGTCATGCCAATTAAACGCCAAAGAGTCCTGAACATGTGCGCGTCTGCCACTCCAATGCACACAAGCCCTCCTCCCCTGCCCTGATTAAATGCACCCAGCCCAATCTAATTCGTGAATGCGCAACTGAACTCTTAGTCCTATCTAACCTCCACGTAAAAATTCTAAAGGCTCATACTTTCGGGTTGTCTGACCGCATGGAGACGTCATGCTACCTGTTACATCAGGTAGGGGCACATATCCAAACTGATTGGGAGTGCCACATTAAGAGGACACCACTGCAGCCCGACTCTCCGTCCCCCAGGGAGGATCGAATTATCCCGTCAGTTGATAATCTTCCAAGTCACAGTCTTTAGCGCACCTCGATTGGTTCAAGCGTGTCAGGTTGTTTGTAGTGAGGAATATGCGCTGAGACCGTCGACCTCACGCTCTTGCTCCACTTACGGGCACCAGTTCTCGCTCCCATCCGGTCTCAGTCGTCTGATGCGGGGGGGGGGTGGGCGCAGTGACTGACAGGGCTAGAGGGTCCGTCTGCGCGCGCACGATCTGGATCACCGCACAACAAACAGGGACTTCACACAAAAGGGGTGTGAACTGCTCTGTTCTAACGTGTGTTAGAATCGCAGAGGGGTCACATGGCGAAGGTGCCAATTCCGTGCTTGTGGTGGACAATGTGGGACGGGTTCATGTGTCACGTATGTACTAGTGAGGAGATATGTGCAAAGTAAGGCTCAACGATAAATTCTCAATGTTCCCTTGGAATGTTATTCCCTTCAATTTCCACTTTGGAACTGGTACACAGATGCTCAATAGAGATCCGAGCCTAGTCCTGATCCATTCTTTCTCCTCTTCAGGATGGATGAACCCTTGATACACGCCTACCAGTACTGGATTCATGCTATTCATGGATTGTTGCCATCCTACTAGCCGATGGCAAAAACCACGATGACCATTCCGATATCCCCAGCCCTGTTTCAATAAGAATTCTCGATTATTGACTGTTGGCCGTCATGCCAAATAAAAGCCAAAGAGTCCTGAACACGTACGCGTCTGCCACTCAAATGCACACAAGCCCTCCTCCCCTGCCCTGATTACATGCACCCAGCCCAATCTAATTCGCGAATGCGCAACTGAACTCTTAGTCCTATCTAACCTCCACGTAAAAATTTGAAATGCTCATACTTTCGGGTTGTCTGACAGCACGGAGACGTCATGATACCTGTTACATCAGGGAGGGGCACATATCCCAAATGATTCAGACGGCGATTTCAGTTTCAGTTTATTTGAGGGAAAGATAGACGTTGAACCTTTGAACTCCCTAGTTGTTACAAGGATGCGAACTATATCAAAAATTTGAAAAAGGAAACATCAAACAGCTACAGAGTTTCTTCAGATTGGCAGAGTTTTCGAAACCAGACAGATAAACGAATTGTTCCAAATGTCAAAAACATTTACGTTACTAAACGTGCTGTACAGTAATCCGTCTATGGATAATGGGTGCTATCTCAGCTTCTGAGGGAGACGAATTAAATGCCAACATTCGCATTCAACAGACATGGGATAATAATAAACAAACGTTACTGAAATGCAGGCAGTAATATAATAACATTAATAAACTGTTCGAACGAGATGTTAGACAACGTCGATCAGGTTTATTCTTCAGGTTGAACAAATGGACTCAAAGTGAATGCCAGTCTGTCACCTAGTAAGTGAACAGCCATCAGAATGGGCGTGTTTAAAAAGCAAATAACATCCAGTCGGAAAGTCAGAAGTACACCAAGAGCTTGATTAGAAAGCCGTAGATAAAGGAGGGAAGGAAGGCCGCCTTGAGGAAACAAAAGCAGAAAAATGGTGGGAAAGCGTGCACTGAGTAAATAGGGGCGACGGTAATTCTACTTCGAAATAGACTTCTAAATAGACTGCGAGGGTCAATATCAGTTAAGTAATATAATGGTAAGGGGAGCTCACCGACTGTTTTTTACGAACTCAATCGTCCCGAACTCGTGACCCAGTGGTTAGAGGCGTGGACATCTAACTAACAGGTCGCGAGTTCGAGCCTCGGATGTGTCACATTTCGGGGTTGGGTATGACAGGCTGACGACGGCTAATAAGCCAGAAATGGCCTCACGCATTCTTTCTCCTCTTCAGGATGGGTGCACCCCTGCTACATGCCTATCCTGACTGGCAGGCGCCGAGCGCGGATGCCAATGTATGCCTACAATCCTTAGTTGGGTGTGTGAGATAGCATGTGGCGGCAGACGCCGTCCTCGAGTGTGGGATCCGCGTAAACGATTCTGACATTTACCGTTACCTGAAACATAGCGCGTACGCCCAATCGCAGTATGTTTTTGTGCCAATATGTTGGTCGAAAAGAGGTGGAGGGCTTTGCTGAGAGCATTGTCGTTGGCGTTTATCGGAAGTTGGCAACCACCGTAGTAGATTCCACCCCCATATTCACCGCTGATCTATAGTCTGCCCCACACCTTTGAGACCAGGTGTTTTTTGAAGGAAAAATAGTAACTTTTTGTATATTGGACGACGAGTATCCCAAAAAAACGTAATTAAAATAGGTACAGTACGTGGCCTATCCCCTGAGTGAGTCTTTAACAGTGATCCAAAGGACCTTCTACATGAAAAAGAACGCATACACACTCATTACTTCGGTGAATGCCTTCAAGAAATGCCTTGTTTTTTTAACAGATACATGATACAGAATCTGTCTTTATGGGCGATCGGAAGAAAACACTGAAAATCATGAAGTATTCAGCGATATTTCAAGGCCGATCGGGAACTCAGCGTTATCCAGAACAAACGAAAAGTGCAAATTAATTTAAAGGAAGAGAATTTCTCTTTATAAACACAAAATGCTTCGTTTACAATTACCCCTACAAATTCTATTTAAATTTATTCGAGATCGATCAGCCTGGCAGCATGTGGCCTTGTGTAAACGTTTGTTCCAACGACGTCCCCATCAATGAAATCAAGTAAAATTCCGTTTTTCTTGATAAAACGCATCTCAATCAACTGAAACGAATCAAGGACATCATGAATCCGCGAAAGAACTTTTTCTCGAATCCATACTCAGAATGGGAACTGTTGATAACCGCAATAACTAAAATTGCACTAATTTTTAAAGGATGATTAGATGCAAAGCTCATTAAAGCACTACATTTGAGGGTTATTATTGCTTTCATGATTGCTCAGTTTTCGCATGAGAAGACAATTTGTACATCTGGAAACGCAGTTTGTTGAATAACAACCATTTATGATCTTTCCAGGATTTTAAAGTTTTCTAAAATATTCGACATTTCGAAACAATACAACACTGCCTTTAATATTTCTTGTTTTTAATTCATTGAAAAATGTACTAAATTAACATAGATATTGGATCCATGAATTGATGTCCGTTTGCGAGTGACTGGCAATCACTCGTAAATCTCGGCATCCTTCATGAGCTAGGTTGCCTACTGTAGGATACTTGGGGAACAAAATAACGTTTATTGTATAAATTTTCGAGAGTAGTTCCACACATCACTGTCAGAAGTACGCGTCATGTACAAAAACATTTCATCATTTAACCGTGTCGAACAAGTGATTCTGCGGTTGGCCGAAGTCTGCGTCAGTGCGCGTCAATTTCATTTCTTCCTCTCATCGACATTAGCTGCGCTCCTTTCCAATTTTCCTTGAGATATTTGCATATGGCGTCTAAACTGATAGGCCGATTGATTTTTGTCTCATCTGAGTGTATTGCTTCCAGGAATTCGCGGTCCTCTCTTATTGGGCATGCGCCAACAGTGTGTGTTCCATCATGAGAATCTGTGTCCAGTGTGTGCATGGCCACCTGGAATATATGATCTCGTTTCCCCACCGCTAACTGGTGTTCGTCTACACGGGTTGAGACAGATTTCCCAATTTAGCCACAACAGACGGCATCACGTCCATGGCGGCTACGGTAGCAACTTGAATAGTTTTGGGATAATGGAGAAGTGGGAGTTGATTTGTGGCAAGCGGACTGAGGCAACATTTCTAGCACGCTTGCCAACTAGCATTCGAGATAAACTGCAGACCGTTTAAATACCTGCATGTAATATTAACTCAACGCACCTGGCTGGATTGCAGCGAATAAAATCATTGACTGCAACTTCTGCGTTAGGAATGTAATCAATTGGGTCGGAATTGTAAAGTCTCCCATCTGCTTCGGCTACCCTGAAGAATAGCAAGTAATCACTGTCTACTTACGCAATAATTAACGGCAAGCTTCGAAAGGGGGAAGCCTACTTGAAAAACTGTCGGTTTATTTTCAGTAGTTGATGCCAACCCAAAGTTGCGCATTCGTAACTTATAAACATTTTCTGGAGATGCAAGTGCTTTTTTCCAGCGTTCAGAGTCCATCAGTTGAATGGCTCTAAGCACTTGTAAAGACCGAAAAGTGGGTGTGGTTGATTTCGATAACAAAACAGCTTGTGAGTGCTACTAACTGGCTTCGCATCATTCTATTGGCCGATGGTGAAAAGCGCCTTATTATGAACAGAACTCAACACTCGCGCTGTGCCACCTTACTAGTTTAGACGCAAGAAAACGCCAGCATATGAGATGCCTTATAACTGAGCGACAGCCATCGTTTTACCATGTGAGACAAAACCTTGCCTGCACTACAAGCATTCACTTTTCCCATTCTCCCTTTCTCTCTCATGCAAAAATTGGACCGCCGAACACAAAAATGTCGGAGATTTTTCCAAAATAACAGGGGGTAGTGGCCGCTGATGCCGACCTTGGCATTCGGACCGCTAGCGTCGGAATGGCTCTGTCTGCCATTAGTATCCGCTGCAATTAACCACTGTACTTTTACGCTGTCATTCATGGCGGACCCCCCGAAGGATTGGATCTACTTGAACAATGATCAGCTGATTTACAGCCAGCTCCAGAGTTACGCAGTCGTCTCTGCTGACAAAGTGCAGCCGGACACTTTGACAGCGCTTCCGGTGCGCGCATTGAAGCACCTCAATCAACTAGACAGGCTACGCCAATTTTGGCGATCATCGCAGCGAAGAGTGCACAAATTGCTGCCCGCGGCAGATATAAATACCCCTCAGTTGTGGGCGCAAATTCAGCAATACCGAGAGGATAGCCAAGCATGTTCAGCGTTCTCTGCCTTGCACTCCTCCTCGCGCTCAGCACCAGTGCAGGTTAGTTCCCCCTATCTGATTGGTGCGTTTCCGGTGTGCTGACTTCTGTCCTACGAATGAATCAGCATTCCGCTCACTGTGAGACCTGTACACTTCGACGTAGGGCTAACAAACGAGATGGTGAAAGCAGTGTTCATAATCTCTCGTATCCAGCTGTCTCCCAGCATCGCAGGCATTTAAAGTCAGGTTAGTCAGTGTAAGTCCAGCGTCGAAGAAGTGTGATTCGGAGTATTCGCCTTAATACTGACGAGCGCGCCCCTTCCCCAGTTAACAGGACATGCAATGACTCCTTCTAGAGTTTTTTGTAGTCTTTTCTCAGCCCATCTCCTTTCTCTACCCCATCCCACTAGGAGATGCCTCAGAAACCAATGGCGATCTTTGGGGCTACGCATTTTGGGTTCAGATATGGGGTCGCTGCAGCCTCAATAGAGTCTGCGAATGGTCAATTCAGCCTCTATATCGTTGACTCCAAAATTGCCTACTTTCCCTCAACATGTCGTGATTTGAATTAGTTATATTTTTAATATTAAGTCTATATATAAATATAACGTCCCGCTATGCGGCTGCTTGCGGGGCTCGAGAGGGAGCTCCAAAGCACAACCGGACGAGTGAGTTCTGTACTGTGACCCGTGGGCGTCTCTTTACCATTATATATATATATATATATGTAAAGTTTTGAATGCATACATTCATGTGGGTTTTTCGCCTGTAAAATAGCTTTTCCGATGCTGCCTGGACAGGGGTTAGGATTTCAATAACTGGTAAAAGCAAATTAATCAGAAGCTCTCACAGCAGCATTCGGTACGAATATTCGACCTTCGCATCTTCTGCGAGTTTTTAATGCTCGACGGCCCACATATACTTACTTTGATTACTATAACACTGCAAAATTACCACCCCTGCTAACGAACTGTTTTAATTGTAGCGGGCAACAATGTCTGCACATTGCCAGTCGAACCCGGTCTATGCAGAGGCTTCTTCCCCAGCTTCGCCTACGTTCCTGAGGTGAATCGCTGCGAAAAATTCATCTACGGTGGCTGCGGTGGCAATGGCAATCGTTTCGAAAGCCTTGAGGAGTGCCAACGAGCCTGCGGCGGCAATAGTAAGTCTTGATTCCACTTGCTGTCCTCTGACCACTTACTCTTTGGAATTCTTACTGAGTCACTTCTCAGCCGTCCTCTTCGACGATGTTCACCATGTGCCCCACAACAGGTGGGGGGGGGTGTTGGTGGTGGTGGAGGTGCATGGATAGTGACTTACATGGGATTTAGTTTAGTAGACTTGCGCAGCGTTCGCGCATTCTCTCCTCCTCACCTACCCCGGCTCGATGCCAAGAAAGAGTCCAGAGAACCGGGGCGGGGAGGGGGAGCAGGATCGGATGCGGTAGTTGGCCACGTCAGACGGTACGTCTCCCGCGTCTCCGGGCTTGCCACACACACGCCCGATCGGTGCACAATGAACCAGCTTTTTACACAACCAGAGGTGGGGGCAGCCCCGATCCGAACTGACTGCGAGTGCCATACAGACCACATCTTGTAGGAGTCCCTGCAGCCGCAGTCTGGCTCTCTCTCTCCCTCGCTTCTGAGAGGCCGGTCGAGCTATTCCCACGTTTAGCAGTCTCCCAAGCCAGGACTTTGAGCACACTGGGATAGATTAAATCCCCTCCGTGGCGTTAAGCAGGGTCCGTGTGCGTAGCTCTATCTCAACAAAGTGGTACCATAATTACACTCCAATGAGTAAAGACCCCACTGATGACATTTCAACTACAGCAGCTCTCTCCCCCCTTCTCCTCCACCTCCTGCCTTCACCTCACTGCACTGTTCCCATGACAATGCGTACACTAATAAACCCTGCTGACGGTGTCTGGATGAATTCTGCTCTATGTGCGAGCTAACTGTGTCACTAGATTCACATCGGTCCCACTGATCGGTGCTGCTGTTTCGAATTGTAGCGAGATCAGGTGTGCGCATTTGCAACTTTCCATAAATCAGGCCTTTGAGTTCCCTGTGCTCCGATACAGTTGAGCCGCCTCAATACGTCAGATGGTATATAACTGCCGATGGTCCATGAAGCATCGGCGTTAGTGTGAAACAGATAGAATGTACAGCCTCGGTTTCCTACTGATTCTCCTTCTTTGCCTCGGAGCTACAGGTATGCATTATTTCAGGGTAAATTTAAACCTGACTACGGAATTGCTTGAATATTTATGTGGCTAGATCGCAGTTGGTAGCCAGGCCCCGTATTACAGGTGGCCGGGGAGGGGTTGTTTACTGGTGCTATTTTATGGGGTTCCACAACCACATCTGACCCATTTAGCTTCCGTTTTACGTTTGAGGTTGGGATAAGCGCACCGGTTGATGGTTTCCGATTTTCGGGTTAGGGTTATGCCTTCAGGCTTTGGTTTTTGGGTTACGGTCAGGGTTTGAGCGTACGAATAAGTTTCAGTATTATGGTTAGGCTTTTCAGTTACGACTATGTCTAAGGGCTACGGTCACGTTTGCGATATCGGTTAGGATTAGGGTTAGGGTTGCCGTTAGGGTTAACGGTTAACGTTAAAGGTTGAGGTTAGAGTTAGGGTTAAGGATAGGATTAGGGTTAAGCTCGTCGTCCGCTTCCCCATTCCTGGCTACCAACTGCGATCTAGCCATTTATGTTCTTTCGGATTAGAAAATCAGGGCATAATGACAGCGAAAAAAGTAAATTCGTAAACTAAATGGTGGAGTCTGCATCCCGGTGGGGGATTCCTTTTCCAAGCATTTCTTATAAACTCGAATCCCTGAGGTATTTCGCTAACAGTGGAAATTCAAAATAAGCACAAACAATGCGATTTATTCTTACTAAAGTGTTCACGAAGAATCCTCGGTCGTTTTCTGTCGTCGCATAACACGGATAACGCATAATGAACACACTTCAGGTTGAATCTGTTTACAAGATCAATACAAAAAGCGTCAAGATCACAGTTCGGGACGTACGCGCATACAAATCGATGGAAAGAGTTCACCTAACAACGTGACAGAAGGAAGGAAACGTAGAAGGTGGTGTAAATCAAAAAGTCTATCGAATAACACCTGCTTTGAGAAATAAATTAGGTAATTCTGGTTGGTAAACTTATCCCGTCATGTACGGACTTGAAGTGAGTGACCGATCTCATGAAATGTTAGCCGAAATTCTGCATTGCGTTTTCGATTAGGAAAAATTTCTTAAGTGAGTTTGTGGTATTGATTATCGTGCGACATAATCCTATAATACTTCAGCCTTGTAGGGATTTGGGCTTTCGAATGCCTTTGTTTTCGACTACCCGTAAAAACTGCACTCAACTGCGGCTCAATTGGTTTGCTTCTACTTTTATTTTTGATGTCCCTAAACATCAGGTATATTTCATAGAATATGTGCGAAAATATATCTTTTTTATACTTACCTGGTAGAAAATCACGCTTGATCATTCTTGCTTGAAGAAAGTGCATCCCCGAGATTAAAGAACGTTTTTCAATTCCCCATTAGTTTTCAGCCCGATCTGCCGTAGCATTCGCGTTTATCGTTTTCAGTCCACAGGAGGCATATCTTATGTAAGAAAAGTGGTGCATTTCTATACAACATCAAAAATATGTCATATAGCGCTCATAGTATTTTAAGCTGCATGTGGAGCATCATTAAAAAGGCGGATAACGGAGTGAAATATTTTCAGGAGGCCGGAAAGGATACCATTAAAGGGCTGGCATCCTGGCCTGATTGGCTGCAGAATAATCAGTAGTACAACCCTATTTGAATTATACTTCCTAATCGAAGACAAATCGCCTGTTATATAACCAAACTGACAAAGCACCGCAGTGTGTACTGTATCAGATTTCCTTGACTTATAAGCAAGCGAAAAATGGAAAATCCCCACACTGGCCCTTTGCACTAGTAGTACGCGAACTAATGTTGCAAGCGTCGCACATTCTCAACCCATCATGATTTTCAGGTCGCGAGAATCGTTGTGAGTTGCCCATTGAGGCCGGAAACTGCCTCGCCTATCTTCCACATTACGCCTTCGATAGAAGACAGCGCAAATGTGTGCGCTTCATCTACGGCGGTTGTGGAGGAAACGCCAACAGGTTCGCCACTCTGGAAGAATGCAAGAAAGCCTGCGAATAGGACTTCCAGCGCAGTCTGACAACGTACTTCTGATGCCCTTCGGAAGAAAACTGTTTACATGCACTCCTTTTTTGAAATGACTTTTGCTGTCTGCTCCATAATGTTTCCCCTGACATAGTTCGACAACCCAGAAATACAACTCAATGACACTCCCATTGTCTTCTCTCCTCCGATGATGGCATCCTTACTTGTCCGATTCGAGTTAGATGATGAATATTCATGCTCCTCAAGATTGCTTACTATGTCAAGCCGGTTGTTAACTCGTAAACCCTCAGTGGTGGGATTGTGTGCCTTGGACCCTGGGAAGAAGACATCAACCGGTTGGGGCGGGGGAGGTAGAGTGGACGGCTGATCTGTGGTTCAGAGACCCCAGCAACACTGTTTTGCCTCCATCGAACAGACGGAACAGTCCAGTCCGCCCTGTTTAAGACCAAAATACGGGCCCGTCTGGAATTCATACTCACATTTGGCGTCCCGTTGAAAAAACGCCAGATCGGTGACTCCCACGGTAATTATTGACCGAATTAGAGAGAGCGGGGGGTCAGTTTGCGCGTGAGTGTGTGTTCCACTGAGGATGTCGCAGCAAGCTGCCTTCAACTGGGATTATAATAGGAGGTGCCTCTCAGGAGACAGTCGTACCGGTGATCAGCCGTTACCTGAAATGTACTCGATGGAGGGTTCGTCTAAATGTGAAAATGTGACAAGTAAAGCCTGTTAGCTTAATGGATTTTATCAAAATACCTGCTTAAAAATTTCTGAACTCTCAGCAACTTAAAGTTGTTGAAAGTAGTCTTTACAGAGCCTACAAAATTAGCGTTTGTGGGATGGTTTTGGAGAAGTCATCAGTGTGTGTAGTAAAAAGGGACATCATTGCCTAGCCATTCTTTCCAATGATCGGCAGGGTGTACCAAACAGCGATCCAAACAGGAAGGACTGAAAATGGCTTCGTATGCTTTGCGTAGGGAGCCAGAGTTCGGGTACATTTTCGTCGACGGACGATTGCTGTTTACAGTTTTACTTGGCGGGCATATTTCGCCTTTTTCTGGGATCTGCTTATAGTCCGTCGAGAGCTCTGACCCTCAAGAAAATGGTGATCAGTGAATATTCTTGCTGTTTTGCAGATCTATAAGGAGATAGGCGTAAAAGTTTGACTTACATGACTCTAGACCTAAATACACATTGTCTTCGGGCATAAAATATGCACATTGGTTGATTGCGAAAAACTCAAGGCCCTCGGACGGCGCCCCGTAGCTCAGAACGCCCGTTGCAACTGACTCAATTGCATCAAAGAACGCTTATAAGATAATAAAAAAACAGTCATTCACGGAAATGTTAAAAATCCCCTGAAAAGTATACGGTGGGCATTCGGGCACCTCGTCGCAAGATTTTGATGGCTTTTCTGCCCGAAATCGTGACGGTTGAAGAGACGGAGGCAATAACAGTACTGTCATATTGGTGGACACAAAGTCTGCTTGCTGCAGACTCTTGGTATATCCAACAGAATGCACTGGTATTTATAAGTTTCGCGACGAATTATCAACTGCAACCCGTCGTTGAATAATATGACAGTTTCACCGTCGCGTCCAACGATGTTCATCATATGCTCCACAGCAAGGCGAGGCCGGCAAGGTGACTTGTCTACATCTGGACGCAGAAATTGCCTGGCTTAATGAAAACTTGTTTAAACGTGGCAACTTCATCAAAGAGGACGAAAATTTGCCGCGGTCAAAGCTGACGGACCAGACATTTCCGAAAAAGCCCGTTTTAATACCTCTACCCCTCAAGGACGATGGCATTTCCAATATCATCAGGCGACGGCTACGATGCCCAATTGAAAGGACTCTCAATGCAACCAAAGTCATATCCAGCAGTCCTAATAAGGCTATTCCAATTCAAAGGGCCGGGGATGCCCTACCATTGCACGTGACTGATCTCATGAAATGTTGGCCAAAATTCTGGAATGCGTTTCCGATTAGGAAGGTTTAGTTAAGTGGGGTTGTTAAACTGATTATCATGCAGCATAACCCTATAACATTTCGGACTCGTCAGGATTTCGGCTTTTTAACCTCCTGCAGAAACCACACTCGGCAAAAAATGACTACTTAAATAGCATGCATTTTTCACATTGACTTTTGATGGTAGTATAAATTTAAATATATTTTACAGAAAACATGCACAAAAATGTGCCTTCTTTTACTTGTTCGGTAGAAAATCACTCTATCTTCATATTTTATACCCGACGAAAGTGCATATTTAGGTTTTAAAAAAGTTTTCCAATTCCCGAATAATTTTCAGCCCGATCTGCCATTGCATCAGCGTTTAGCAATTTCAGTCTACAAGGCGCATTGCTGTTAACAGTTTTAATTAGCGGGCATATTTCGCCTTTTTCTGTGATCTGCTTATAGTCCGTCGAGAGCTCTGACCCTGAAGAAGAAGATGATGATCAGTGAATATTCTTGCTGTTTTCCAAATCTATAAGGAGATAGGCGTAAACTGTTCACATACAGGACACTAGACATTATGTGGGGCGAATGCTCGTGCTTCGAGTGTACTTACAGTTCGTGACCTATCAGTAGAAAAGGTCACGGACTTCGGATTTAAACCCCTGTAGCGCACCAACTTCTCCCCTCGCATGCCCAAAGCTTCAGAAGAAGGCATAGTTTGGTATATCGACTATTATTTGTTAGCTATGAAATAACTTCTTTCGATCAAGAATCGTCAAATCAAAAGCGGCTATATGAAAAGTCAGTTGTTTGGAGCCTAAGGAAGAGGACTGGCTGAACATCGAAACAGTATGCTTATTGTTCTGAGCTGTCTACCTTCTGCAGGGGACCATCATCTGAGGTAGTAACAGCAAGGGTACAAACCACAGTCATAGAGGATACGAACCAGTTAGCAATCAGTTATGCAGGTCTGGTGGTGACTGTGCAGGGCTTTATATGCCGGTGCTTGGTTGGCGCATCCACTGACTGAGTTCTCATCCGAGGTCCAGGCTTCAGTCGATTTTCGACTTGTCTTGCTTCTACGGCGTGGGCGACTACTTTGACGGCCACAAAGTTGAACTTATGACCCGTTTTGTAGGTGTGAGGAGTCACTCGCGATAATTCACCACTCCCTCCCACAACCAACTTCTGTTCGTGTGCACGCGATCCGAGCACGCGTGTAGTCTGGCCTGCGTAGGTACACGAACAGGTTAGGCATGCGATGTGATACACTGTCCCAGACTGCTCCGCGGGATGTAATCAGTCTTTGGTTCTCATGACCCTGCTGTGCATGGTAACTACGGGCCGGCGTGCCATTCCAACACACAATGCAGCAATGCACTCGGTCGTTTCCGAGCCGTATTTAATCTACGACAGATCGCCCCATATCCTTGGTGGTGGTGTTACTGTCCGGTTCCTCCGGTCGTGAACACATGGGCAACGGCTTATAAATGCCTCCGGACAACCGTTCTGCATAAACTGGTCGCGGACCTCGCGTGAGTTTTCCGGATTTCTGCACTGGGTCCGATTCCCTTTGAAGAGCGCCCTCATACCAGTTTCTTTTGCGAGCCAACGGATGGTTGCCTCCCCCCCTCCGCCCCCTATATAGCTTTACGAACCCTCGTGACAGGAGACAGTCAAGGTGAGGGACAATCGGGACTATCGACGAGGGCAGGTCACGGTGACATGCGGGTCGGATGCAGCCACGCAGGCGGCATTGGCGGGCCACGCATCAAAACAGTGCGCCATATAAGGAGAGCTGTGTGCATGACCTCCTAGTCTCCGAAGATGTGTAGACGAAGTAACTACTCGAAACCTCAGACTTCCGATAAATCTACCCCGGTGAACGCCTCCTTTTCTTTTGACTGTCGTTATTACTCTGCGATTGCATATCCCTCAGACTCTATAAACTGTTTGTGTATCAGACATCTACCCAAGTCCATAGATGTTTTGGCAGATTTTGAATAATTCGTATTGACCCATCTGTGAAAAACTGGGCGCCTCGGTGGGATTCGAACTCAAAAACATCCATGAATTACGTGAGCCTGGTAGTCATCTGGTGGATTCTAGGTGAATTAGTTAGGAAATCCTGTTTGGGCAGTCAACTCACTGTATCAGATTTGGTTGGATTCCAGACGTTGCAGTAGATTGGGCGGGTAACTTGACCCACATGTGATTAAACTCGCGTCGTCCGGCGAGACCTCGTAGCTCAAGTGGTTAGAGCGTTGACTGTACTAAAACCTTCCCCTTACAGTTTGGGTTCGAATCCCACCGAGACGTCGGGTTTTTCATAGTTGGGTCAATATGAATCTACCCAAGAAGCCGGCTAAAAGAACGCCTGCTGCACTTCCAAGCCACTGATGTTTGAGAGAGCTTTTTATTGGAATTTAGCACCTGCAAGACGTCAGGTCACGAAAGCAAATATGAATAGGCAGGACTCTGCCCTCTGAGGTATCTTCTAAGGCATTACTCGAGACCTCTGGATTTACAAGACTCCCACGGTTGAACTTTGCTACCAGGGGTCTCGAATATGGGTTATAATTAACCCTATTGGCTAACGCCAACCTTACTACCTATGCCGATGTTGAGACCGACCTGTACTCACTACATCGAGCCAAATGAACTACAAGGACGCCTTAGAAGGCCTGAAGTTGAATGCCCGTCCTATCGCATGATATCCTGGTCCGTGAGTCAGAGGGCTATGGTGTACGCATGTGCGCGGTGTCCTGAAATTAGGACGAAGGGCTAAATAGTCTTCATGCGTAACTTTGTCTACCAGCTCTAGCAGCCGATAAAGCGTGAACGACATAGCTCAAGTGGTAGGACTGCCTGGCCTACGTACTCAGTGATCCATCGAAGGCAGTTTCAAGTGCGTCAACACCTGGGGCTAAGGTGTCAACAGTTGATGGCCTTACATAGTCCAAACTGTGGACATTTAACTCTCCTTCTTGTCTTTGTTGGCAGCACTTTCTGACTATTGACTGCTAGTTGCCACCCAACCGCCTGGAGCTCCAAGGCACAACGTAAATGCACATGTCAGCCCTGAACTCTAAAATGATTTGACAACGCTGCAACCTCCGTGATGTTCCACGTTTGCAGGTCGTTCATGAGATGAATAGTCTGGCTTGACGAATCATCGCAATTATGCTCGTCTCTGGTTGCCACCGCAGCAACCAGACAAAAAGCAAAGTTGATTGTATGCGAACATTCCTCGCCAAAATCTCTTTACCAGCCCTGCCCTTCCTCCCCAGCAAATAGGTATTCCCTGTCCTACCCTACCACTAACCCTGACCTTGATTCCACTCATAACCCCCCAAAATGTAACGCACTGCCACCAGTAGTACGGAGGGGTTCCGAATCCTATGTCCTACCATTTCTTCCTCTAACACAAGTTAATCATGAATGGAGACGAATGTTTGAATTCCGGTTGTACGTATGAGCATAGAAATAGGAGGCTGTTTGATCGTCGGAACCATTTATTTTTTGCCCGAGCTTTTGAATTTCTAGAGTCTAACCAGACAACCGTGGCTGATTTTAGTTTCATACCGATAAGCATAATCAAATTAGTGTTAGGGCCTTTAGTTAAGATTATTCCAAAAATAGTTGTGATTAAAGATGTCATTCCGGTGTTCAACTTTGTTGCGTAAGCGTACCTGCAGGCTGCAGGGATGACGCAACCAGCTGTTTTATGGCTGTTGCTGCATATGGCAAACGTATTTTTTCATCACCGCCCAATCCGATCATGGGGAGGCTTCATCTGCGCAAGGAAGGATCGCAAAGCGAGAGTTGCCCACGCAACACTCCGTCGGTGAGCGATGCGTCCGGAGAACGCCCTCCTCCTCAGGGGGCGGAATCAATCCGTCTTCGTGGTTGCAATGCAGACGTGAATAGTCCAACCGCGCCAGAGAAGACGGCTGACAAATTGGACAAAGATGCGAGAACAAGAATTTGCGACACAGATGTCAGTCGCCCATGGCCTCTCAAGCTGACGAAGCCGACCAGGCGTTTGACCTCCGTGCAGCCAAGATCATTGGCCTAGACAATGGACCATTCGCCAAAGCAGTTGCAGGAGGCATCACCAACAAGAAGCGCCGTCCACTGAACCGCCCCACCCAAGGGGGGCAGCACTGTGCGCGTGGGAAGGAGGTACCAGGCACGGGGGTGGCGACCAATCAACAGCTGGCATTGGGTGATTTTCGGGGCCGGGCACCAGGACGTCTCAAAACGCGGACAGGGCAATAGCTGCACCAATCTCTGATAACGGACTTAAATTTGAGGACATGTTTCAGTGGCACCTTTCACCCAATCTTCGTGGTCACTCGATGAAGTTACGGACAATAAAGTCCAGGCTGAATCTTCGTTCTGACTTTTTCACGCAGAGAGTAGTGGAGAAATGGAATGATCTCCCTCAGTCAGTCGTGGAGGCGACGTCTCTGCAACTCTTCAAGAAACGCTTGGATGATTATTTGTGTCCCCTGCTTTCCCTCGAGAGTCTGAATCTGAGCTAAGACCCCACGTCCCCACAAATATTTTCTCTGAGACAATGCTACTCAAATGAATTAAGTACTGTTTAATGTCGAATATTTTTTGTTCGCGTACAGTTATTTCTAACGAGCTGACATCAGTTGGACCAGCCCAAGTACCATATACGCAAAATCTGAGTACTGTATATCCCATACCCTTCGCGAGAGTTCACTCTGTATGACGTTGACACACTATGTCACGCTGGTAACACTATGTGTAATTATTTACCACACACGATTGCATACTACTGGCGGCCCGTTGACAATTTGTGAATATTACGCGGTTATTCCGCAGTAACTGTTGGATTTCAGCCCAAATATTCATATCAACTTTCAGACATGCCTGAAAAGGTCTTTTCCGAAGGATGTACTCCAACTTCGTGCATTGCTTTTCTCGGAAATCAGGCAAGGCAGATAACATTATATTTAATATGTGTTTGTTGCCTACTTAATATATTTCAGCAGAACTTTTTTATAAAGCATCTTATGTCACCTTAGGTTGATGGCCCCTGCTATCGGATCAGCATGTTAGTTGACATATCAGTCAGCTCAGCGAGAGAGAGGCTCAGTGGTTGGGGCGTTGCATTTCAAACCAACAGGTCGCATGACCGAGCTCCAGGTGCTCCGCACCTCGGAGTTTGGTATGACTGGCTGACGACGGCTACTACGCCAGAAATGGCCATTCCGGTCTCCCTTGTCTTTGACGTTAATACCAGAGAGAGAGAGAGTTTCGACTGAAAGAGATTCATTTCTGCCGCTTTGGACAAAGTCAACATCGCCCTTGCAGCTAAGAGGCGTGTTAACGATCGCAGAATCTGCAACACTTACCTGATTCCGTCTCTGATGATGGATTTGAGTGTCAGTCTGAGACGTCGGATAAGTAAAACTCTTGTTCCAGCGATCTTGTCTCCCCTTCAAGATCGCCACACAGATAGGGCGGACTGGACTGGTACACCCTGCCGATCATTGGACAGAATGGCTAGGCAATGATGTTCCTTTTTACTACTCACATTGAGGACTTCTCCAAAACCATCCCACAAACGCTATTTTTGTAGGCTCTGCAAAAACCACTTGAACAACCTTAAGTTGCTGAGAGTTCAGAAATTTTTAAGTAAGAGCTGCTGAGCACTTTGATAAATTCATTAAGCTAACAGGCTTTACTTGTTACATTTTCACATCTAGGCGCACCCTTCATCGAGTACATTTCAGGTAACAATTGACCATCGGTACGACCGTCTTCTGAGAGGCAACTCTTATTATAATCCCAGTTGAAGGTAGCTTGCGGCGACATCCTCATTGGAACACGCACTCATGCGAAAACTGACCCCCCACTCTCTCTAATTCGATCAATAATTCCCGTGGGAGTCACCGCTCTGGCGTTTTTCCAACGGGACGCCAAATTTTAGTATGAAATTCCCGAAGGGCCCATATTCTCGCCTTAAATATGGCGGACTGGACTGGTCCGCCTGTTCGATAGAGGCGAAACAGTGTTGCTGCGGTCTCTGAACAACAAATCAGCCGTCCACTCTACCCCCCCCCCCCCCCCCCCCAACCGCTTGATCTATTCTTACGAGGGTCCAAGGCACACAATCCCACCACTGAGGGTTTACGAATTAACGATCGGCTTGACATAGTAAGCAATCTCGAGGAGCACGAATATTCATCATCTAACTCGAATCGGACGAGTAAGGATGCCATCATCGGAGGAGAGAAGACAATGGGAGTGTCATTGAATTGTATTTCTGGGTTGTTGAACTATGTCAGGGGAAACATTAAGGAGCAGACAGCAAAAGTCATTTCAAAAAAGGAGTGCATGTAAACAGTTTTCTTCCTTCCTTCCGAAGGGCATCAGAAATAGGTTTTCAGACTGCATCCGAAGACCTATTCGCAGGCCCTCCTGCATTCTTCCAGAGTGGCAAACCTGTTGGCGTTTCCTCCGCAACCGCCGTAGATGAAGCGCACACATTTGCGCTGTCTTCTATCGAAGGCGTAATGAGGAAGATAGGCGAGGCAGTTTCCGGCCTCAATGGGCAACTCACAACGATTCGCCCGACCTGAAAATGATGATGGGTTGAGAATCTGAGACTCCTCCAACATTAGTTCGCGAACTACTAGTTCAAAACGTCAGGGTGGGGATCTACCATACTTTGCTTGCTTATAAGTCAAGGAAAGCTTATGCAGTACAAACTGCGGTGTTCTGTCTGTTTGGTTATATAACAGGCGATTTGTCTTCGAGTAGGAAGGATAACTCAGGTAGGGTTATACTACTGATTATTCTGCAGTACATTATGAAGATCTCTCAGTCACGGTAGGATGCCGGCTCTTTAACGGTATCCTTTCCTGCTGCCTGAAAAAATCTCACTCCGGTAAGAATGACTGCTTAAATAGTTTGATATTTTCTACCGCGTTCTAATGTGCTCGTAAATTCAAACATACCTTACAGATGACGTTTGCAAAACTACGCTTTCTAGAATCCATTTTATAGTAAACCACGTATTCCTCAAATCTGTTTACTTAGAGAAGAAGCGTCTTTAACTTTTGAAAGTATTTTTAGTTCTCGAATAATTTTGAACCATACCAACAGTGGTCATTGTGCCTAGAGTTTCTAAACTACATGCTATCTGTTGTCTTTGTAAGGAAGATTATATGTTTCTCAAGGATACCTAAAAGAGGGCATGTAGGGCTCGTAAAATTTTGCAATTAATGTAGACCATGTTGCCTACTATTTAAGCGGCTTCTACAAATGTACAGGTAGGATGCCATGTGGATATACATTTCACGGTTTTACGAAATATACTAACTAGAAGCATTTTAAAAGCGAGAAAGTGCTTTCTCTGCAATGCATGTGTGTTATGATATAAAATCCATAAGCAGTACTATTCTATGCAATATACCTGAATTTATAGGGGCATCAAAAATCAAGGAAAGCGAGGCTGGGCGTTCTATTTGTTTCGCACTAACGCCGATGCTTCATAGACCATCGGCACTTATATACCACCTGACCTATGGAGGTGGCTCAACTGTATCGGAGCACAGGGAACTCAAAGTCTTGATTTATGTAAAGTCGCAAATCCGCACACCTAATCTGGCTACAATTCGAAACAGCAGCACCGATCAGTGGGACTGATGTGAATGTAGTGACAGAGTTACCTCGCACAAGGGACAAAATTTATCCAGACACCGCCAGCAGGGTTTATTAGTGTACCCGTTGTCATGGGAACCGTGCAGTGAGGTGAAGGCAGGAGGTGGAGGAGGAAGGATAGAGCTCCTGTAGATGGAATGTCATTTGGGTCTGTACTCATTGAGCTGCGGTTATGGCACCATTTTGCCGAGATAGAGCTACGCACACGGACCCTGCTTAACGCCACGGACGGGATTGAATCTATCCCAGTGTGATCAAATCCCTGGCTTGGGAGAGTGTTAACCCTGGAAATAGCTCGACCCGCCTCTCAGAAGAGAGATGGGCCCAGACTGCGGCTGCCTGAACTCCTACAAGATGTGATCTGTACGGCACTCGCAGTCAGTTCGGATCGGGACTGCCCCCATCGTCGACAAGGACGGCTGAGAAGTCACTCAGTAAAAATTCCAAAGAGTAAGTGGTCAGAGGACAACAAGTGGAATCAAGACTTACTATTGCCGCCGCAGGCTCGCTGGCACTCCTCAAGGCTTTCGAAACGATTGCCATTGCCACCGCAGCCACCGTAGATGAATTTTTCGCAACGATTCACCTCGGGAACGTAGGCGAAGCTGGGGAAGAAGCCTCTGCATAGACCGGGCTCGACTGGTAAAGTGCAGACATTGTTGCCCGCTACAAGCAAAACATTTGGTGAGCAGGGGTGGTAATTTTGCAGCGTTATAGTAATCAAAGTAAGTAACTGTGGGCCATCGAGCATTGAAAAATCGCAGCAGATGCGAAGGTCGATGATTCGTACCGAATGCTGATGCGATAGCTTCTGATTAATTTGATTAATTTGACATGGTATCCCTGGCTAGGCAGTATCGGAAAGGCTGCTTTACAGGCGATAAACTTACACGAATGTATGCTTTCAAAACTATTACATATATACATATATGCATGTCAAGTGGGCGTTTGGTCCTCACTGTTGTGTTTAGAATCTCACTCGATCTCATTCTGTCCGCCAGCCAGCTTGCTACAGGCGACAACGAACGCTGTGTCGTAGTACACATACCACATAGGACATATAGTCAGCTCGCTAAGAGTGCAACAGGCCAAATGCAGACAGCAGTTTCACGATCGTTACCGATCATCAGTACGTCATAGGCCTTATGAAGTGAGGTATATAAGCATGTCAAGTGGACGTTTGACCCGCACTGTCATTGTCGCCAGTTGCAAACTGGCGGGCGGACAGAATGGGATCGAATGTGATCCTAACCACAACAGTAAGGGTCAAAAGCCCACTTGACATGCCTATATACCTCACTTCATAAGGCCTATGGCGTACTGATGATCGGTAACGACCGTGAAACAGCTGTCTGCGTCTGGTCTGTTGCACTCTTAGCGAGGTGCCAACCATAGAATCACTTGTTTGACACGGTTAAATAGTTAACTGTTTTTGTACATTGCCCAAAAGTCTGACGACGAGCTGGGGAACCAGACTCGAAAATTTACTCATTAAAGTTTATTCCCTTCCCAAAGAATCTTACTTATTTTCAATTAAATTTCTTGGGATGCCCGTTTTTCAGCAATATACATATATGTATAGGATGGTAAAGGTACACCCACGGATTACATCACGGAACTCACTCGTCCGGAGCTCTCTCTCGAGCCCGCCGGCAGCCGCATAGCAGGACGTTATATATATAGACTTAAGTTAGAACAAATATAACAAAGACGAAAAACAACACGTTGAAGGAAGGCAGTTAATTTTGGAGTCAACAATAAAGAGGCTGAATTGACCATTCTCAGAGTCTCCGAAGGCTGCAAACACCCCATACCTGAACCCAAAATGCGTAGCCCCAAAGTTTGCCATTGGGTTCTGAGGCATCTCCTGGTGGAATGGGGTAGAGAAAGGAGATGGGCTGGGAAAAAACTAAAAGAAGCTCTAGAAGGAGTCATTCCATGTCGTGTTAACTGGGGAAGGAACGCGTTGGTCAGTATTAAGGCGAATACTCCGAATCACACTTCTTCGACGGTGGACCTGCACTGACTAACCTGACTTTAAATGCCTATGATACTGGAAGACAGTCGGATACAAGAGATTATGAACACTGCTTTCAGCATCTCGTTTGTTAGCCCTACGTCGAAGTGTACAGGTCTTACAGTGAGCGGAATGCCGATACATTCGTAGGACAGAAGTCAGCACACCGGAAACGCACCAATCAGATAGGGGGAACTAACCTGCATTGGTGCTGAATGCGAGAAGGAATGCTAGGCAGAGAACGCTGAACATGCTTGGCTATCCCCTTTGGGTTACTGAGTTTGCCCGCAACTGAGGGGTATTTATATCTGCCGCGAGCAGCAATTTGTGCGCTCTTCGCTGTCGATGACTGCCGAAATTGGCGTAGCCTGTCTAGCTGATTGAGGTGCTTCAATGCGCGCACCGGAAGCGCTGTCAAAGTGTCCGGCTGCACTTTCTCAGCAGAGAGGACTGCGTAACTCTGGAGCTGGCTGTAAATCAGCTGATCATTGTTCAAGTAGATCCCATAATTCGGGGACCCGGCGTGAATGACAGCGTAAAAGTACAGTGTTTAATTGCAGCGGATACTAATGGCAGACGCAGCAATTTCGGCGCTAGCGGTCCGAATGCCAAGGTCGGCATCAGCGGCCACTACCCCCTGTTATTTTGGCAAAATCTCCGACGTTTTTGTGTTCGACGGTCCGATTTTTGCATGAGAGAGAGCGAAAAGAGAAATTGAATGCTTGTAGTGCAGGCAAGGTTTTGTGTCACATGGTAAAACGATGGCTCTCGCTAAGTTATAAGGCATCTTATAGGCTGGCGTTCCTTCGCGTCTAAACTGGTAGGGTGTCACAGCGCGAGTGTTGAGTTCTGTTCATACTAAGGCGCTTTTCACCACCGGCCAATAGAATGATGCCAAGCCAGTGAGTAGCACTCACAAGCTGTTTTGTTATCGAAATCAACCACACCCATTTTACGATCTTTACAAGTGCTTACAGCCGTTCAGCTGACGGACTCTGAACGTTGATAAAAAGAGACTGCATCTCGAAAAAACGTTTATAAGAGACGAATGCGCAACTTTGGGTTGGCATCAACTACTGCAACTAAACCGACAGTTTTTCAATTAGGCTTCCCGCTTTCGAAGCTTGCCATTAATTATTGCGTAGAGGGACAGTGATTACTTGCTATTCTTCAGGGTAGTCGAAGCAAATGGGAGACTTTGCAATTCCGACCCAATTGATTACATTCCTAACGCAGTAGTTGCAGTCAATGACTTTATTCACTGCAATCCATCGAGGTGCGCTGAGTTAATATTACACGCAGATATTTTAAAGGTCTGCAGCTTAGCTCGAAACCTAGATGACAATTGTGTTACAAATGTCGCGTCCGTCCGCTTGCCACAAATCAACTCACACTTCTTCATTGTCTCAAAACAATTCAAGTTGCCACCGCAGCCGCCATAGACGTAGTTGCAGTCCCCGTCGTTACAACGTATTTGATAGACAACTGCTGAGGTTTCAGTGGGTGGCAGTATGTATTTAGGTTGCATAAAACGGCGACGAATTGTTGCCTGAGGTCGAAGCCAATGCCTACGCTGGCTGGTTGTAACAGTCGTGAAGCCGCCTCGGAGACTCCTTTAATGTAATGCATAGCCCTCCAGACGTCGGGTTGTTCTTCTCGTGGCCGTCGTCTGTTGACTCGGCGCTTGGTTTGTTTGATGAAGTACCTTGGGTATCCATTAATTGGAAAGAGGCCATGAGGGTGTTGTCGTTCAACTCTTTTGTCGGCTGGTGTGTTGCAGTGTTTTTCCACTCTTTGGAATAGAATAGGGACACAGCTGCGTTTGTGTGTGTGTGTGTGTGCCCTCACAACGGGCCACGTGTTAGATGCGCTGGACCAACACGGGGGCCACATCGGACTCTGGCAGGCGTTATCTGTGCGTAATAACAAGTGCCAACATTTGCGGGGTGCGCTGGCGGACCCTGTTGTCGGCATTCGTCGCACAACTGGACCACTGTCACCAACCCATTGTTTTGTGGTCAAAATCCTGGTCATTTGTGTGTGGACCAGGGGGTGTGGTGGAATGCCAAGGTGAGGATCCGTCCGAGCCATCCACCTGCGGCCTGCCTCGTCTCCGGTCTTCTTGACTCTGTCTTGACACCGGGTCCAGACGGGGGAGGAGGAGAGAGTGTAGGTAGATGCAGCGCAAGTCTACCCGCACTATAAACCCCTGCGCAAGTCACCGTCCCTGCTCACACCGCTGCTGCAGCTGTGGGGCACACGGTTGACATCGTCGAAATCGACGGTCGAACTGTCGTGTGTGTGTGTGTGTGTGTGTGTGTGTGTGTGTGGGTGTGGGTGTAGGGCTGTCAGCGGTGGGTCCACGTGATGGTCGTAGTGGTCGCTCACTTGGTTGCAGGTGAGACTACGCCTAGCGTCCATTTGCTGGCACCTAACTCTCACCTGTGGCTCCACGTAGCTGGGCTCTGCTCAGCGGCCACACCCCGGGCAACCGTCTCGACCGGCGGGCTAAACCAGGCGAGGGTATCCGTGCGTGCACCTGCACGCGCGGTACTGTGGTCTGCGCTGGCCGGATGGATCTTCGCGTCGACATCGTCGAGA